>BQNB010115748.1:9263-21498 GCA_026074375.1 Tanacetum coccineum
AATCAATTAAGAAAATAAAATTGGACCGTAAATAAAATTGACGATTAAAAATTTAAGATTTAATTATAAATTTAAATTAAGTAGTGACCTTAATTACGGGGTTTTACATCTAATAAGTTTGAAGTTGGACCGTAAATACTTATCAAATAAGTGGGTTATTAGAATTTGATTTGGTATTTGATATTCAAAGATCGATTTGGTGTTTGAAGACTTGATTCTCATCATACCGTTTGAAGTTTGTTCGATCGTTTGGAAATTTTCTAGATTGAAAGATTTGGATATTCGTTCGTCGGGCATTTGTAGTTGGTTAACCGAATTTGATTGTATTTGTTTAAGATCGTTTGACACGATTTGTTTGTTTGGTTGATCGTGTACGAATTTGTCGGCCAACGTTTGCTTGTTCATTATGAAGTCATCGGTATTTTCTTTGGATCGATTTTGTTTGGGATTGCTTTTGATAATCGATCGTTCGTTTTGAATTAGGCTAGTATCTCTAGCGTTTGAAATTTGGAATTTTATTTTGAACATGTGGAGAGTTCAAGTCATGGTGGAGATTGTTAGAAAAGTGACTTGAACTCTAACGGTTAGTTTAGCCTATAAATGGGGATTGATAGGTTTAGTTTTCTTTGTACCGTTTGAATAATAGTTTGGTACCTTTGAATTCGAATTTCATATTGGTACTTTTGAATTTGGTATTGTATTTGGTTTGATAATTTGAATAAAGCTTTCACTTTGTTTGTTCGATTTAGTTTGTTTGTTTTGTCTTTGAATTACCAACAGTATTGATAATACATATCTCCTATGGGGGTTTTATTGTCTAACATGGTATCAGAACAGGTTTATCACCAGACATAGGTGGCTATGTTGAGTCGCCTCCCAAAAACCACCTATCAAACTCTAGTCGTCACCCTTGAACCCTAATAAAAAAACGCATCTGCTATCTTCTCAACACTTGATATAAACACTATTTGGATACAACTCCTTTTAATAGTAATACAAGTAGTTCTTTTGAGAAAGGTTCTGAAAGCTTCTCCACCAGCTCATCATCGTCGTCTTCCTCTTCGAGTTTGATGTCATCTATGACGTCATTGTTTTCTTCTTCTTCTTGTTCCTCTTCTTCATCTTCTTCTTGTGGTTCTACCTCGTCTTCATCATCAGGAAGAGGTTGTTCGTCATCGATGACGTCATTAGTGGAAGGTTCTTCTTGTTTGGGTCTTCCATTGGAAGTATTTGTTGTTCTTCTTGTTGTTATGGTTCTTCAATGGGCGGTTGAGAAGCACGAGATTTTTGTTTTTTTTGCCATGGGATGAAGATGATTATTTAAGGTTTTTTTACGAGTTGATTATTTTGAGGCTTGTTAAGTGTCTGTTTGGTATCCGGGTTTATGGTGGTTTGGGTTGAAAGTTGGGTTTAATCCATTGTTTGGTTTCTTCGCTTAGGATTACGCGCTACTATTGTTCCAAAATCTCATCCCAAACTGACTTGGTGAGGTTTGATTGTTTAAGCTATTAAAAAGAATTTTTTATGTTTAGACGTTTCCTAGCCACACCTTGACTCCCCAATCTTATTTTAATATTAACTAATTATTTAATAACTTTAATATAAAAATAATTTATCTCTTTTCTTTTTTTTTCATATCTACATCAAATCCAAATTATAAACCAAATCCAAATCTAATTCTAAACCCACCTACAAACCAAACGGACCCTAAATGTTAAACATGGTGATGGTATAATATGTTTTCCAAGGCTCAGTTTTCATCTAAAAAAATACTTTGGTTTATGATGTATGAAAAAAGCTATTTTGGTATATCTCTATGAAAAAAGGATACTTTAGTTTATCCCGTATAAAAAAAATGATACTTTGGTTTATCCCGTATGAAAAAAAGGGTACTTTGGTTTATCACGTATGCAGAAAAAAAGCTACTTTGGTTTATCTGGTATGATACATTGGTTTATCAGTTCGTGACTTTGTCTCTGCATGTTGGCGGATTTCTTCATCAACCAATTATGTTCGGTTTAATGCTTTTGTTTTTCTGTTTGAAGATCATTCTTCACATGTCTTCATCAATAATTTATTATGGCTTTAATGTTTTTTAAGTTTTTTAATTTAATCAGAGCTTTTGCGGTTTCACCGCTCGAATTGCGAGGAAGTATTAGAGTATAAAACGACTCAAGCCTGAATGTGGGTTGGGTCCATTAGGGTTTCTAGTATCTTCTAGGTTACATTATAACATTATGCACGCGGTCTAACTGAGACATAATGATTGTTTTGGACCCTCTGATTAACTGCATTCAAACGTGTGTGTAACAAGTGAGTTTTAAATTATAAACCTATTGTGAGAAAGCTGAGTGTCACTAGATTACTTTGACTAATCACTAGAGTTTACTTTGATAATGGTTATAACACCGTGTGTTTGGCTGTGAGGTAATTGTTATGGGTGATGAATACAAAAATAAAAACTAATATAATTGTTAGATGATAGGTTAATTAAGGCTCAAGCCTAATTATGGGTTTAGGGTCTATTAGGTTTAGGGTTATGTTAGCTTATTTTATAAGTCATGTTTTAGTATAAAGGGCTAATGATTTAAAAAGTTATCTAATTTGACAATTTTTGTATATTTGTGTAGCCATCTTTTTTCCGTAATGTGTCACTAAACATTCAAATTTCGTACATTGTATGTACCAGTGACCGGCTTGGCCTGTTAGAGCCGGTTAAGCTAACGATCATTTAATTTATTATTGAAACTTTAATCTTTTATACTAACGACCGTTTGTAACTAACTAAAAGTTTGATTTTTTAAGTCTCTTTTATCTTATTATTTTTTAAATTCATACACGTTTTTGTACATGCTTTTACACACGTTTTTATACACACATTTTTATACACGTTTTACACACACGTTTTTATACATACATTTGTATACACACATTTTTATACACGTGTATACACACGTTTTAATACTGATAACTGTATAAATACGTATCAAACTAAATGCATTAAAATAATTTTAAAAAAACAGATTTTTTTTGAATTTTTAAACTATTTAAAACTATTTTTTAAACTAAATAATACTAAAAATGTAATTAAAAATATTAAACTAAATTCTAAAAATATAAGAAAATTTATAAAAATACTATAAGCTAAAAAGAAAGTTTAAAAAGAAAAATGACTCAATAAGCTAAAATGAATACGCTGCTAAAATTTGAATAAGCAAATAAGTCAAAACTGAAAAGGTTATAACAATTTAATGGTGCAAAGGTTAAATGAAAATGACCCAAGGGCGGATGGTTAAGGCTTTGTGTGTGTGAAGGAGAGGCCACAGGTTCGAACCCTGTGACCTTTCTTTTTGATAAAACATTTTTTTTATTTTTCTTTTTGAAAAAGTTATAAAAAAAGCTATAATGAGAAACTTTAGTAAAAAGACTTTTTACCTAATTTACTAATAAGCTAGAAAAAGCTATCAATAGTGACAGATTTAAGCTAAAAACTGTTAAGCATTTAAGAGTTAAAACTGCTTGAGCTTTTGGACTCAATAAGCTACAAGAAAAGCAAATAAGCTGAAACCAACTTAACCCTGGACCTAATAAGCACTTAAGACTAGAAATGAACTAACTAAATAAGCTGAAAAGCACCAAAAGCTTATTGACAGTTTGTCCTAAAAAACAGATTTGAAAGACTTTTTACCAAACATTTAAGCTAAATTAAGAACTAATAAGCACTAGGTATATGATGAAAAATGAAAACAGATGAAGACCTAGATTCAATTATCCAAAAAACAGGATTTAAACAAAATAGATAAGGAAATAAGCTAGAAAAGTTAAAGTAAAAATGACAGACTATACTACTATTTTTGGATTTTTTTAAAGAAAATAACTCAATTGCAACTAAACTTTTAAGACTCAAAAAGCAAAATTAAAAGCTAAAAGCTTAAGACAGATGAAGATCATGACTTAATAAGCAAATACAAACTAGAATTTAGCAATGAGGACCCATAAATAAGCTAGAAATTCTCTTTAAAAGTGATTGCGAACATGACATTTGGAATTGACATTTGAGCTAAAAGGCTATTTGCCACTAACTTCAAAAACTATAACATTCTTTTGACACATTAAAAAAAACTTAAAACAAATTTAGTTCTTATCATAACAAGCTAAACTAAACAAAATTTAACCTAGTTTTAAACCTAATTGTGATCACTATTAACCTGCATAAATTGACTCTTAAGAACAACATTAAAAGACTAAACTGTTTTAACCAAAAATCTATAAGAGAGGATTTCCAGAGTTAATGACTAAAAACAAACTGACTTTTATGCTTTTAGAAACCATATTGAACTCAAAAACTAGACATTTAAATGGACTCATTAGACAAACTACAAATAAGCAGTTTAAAGACCTAATTAGACTAGCATACTTAGAATTTGAAAAACCAAACTACAAAACTTGACTAAACTAGCTTTAAGCTTATAAAAACTACTTATAAGACTCAATTAGAGCTTATTAAGTCTATTTTGAAAACCAAAAGCTACCCTTAAGACTGCTTGTGCCAAACACCCCTTTAAATCCTTAAAAACCAATTTTAAGCTAAGACAGACTTCATTAATCACTAAATTTTGAAAACAGATTAAGAACATTGGTATTAAATGACAATTAAGCACAAATTAAGGGAAAATAAGCATTTAGAAAAAAGCTACACTAATAAGCTAACTTAACTAATAAATGGACAATTTTATATAAAACTAAAATCAAATCTAAACTAAACTTTAAACTAAGCATATTTAGCTAATATAAAACTAAATAAGATCAAATAAGCAACGATAAGCAATGAATAAGCTAAAATAAGCAGATTGGTAAGCTAAACAGAAATTAAGCTAAAAATAAAGTAAAAGAGATAGTACCTTGATCCCAGCTTAACAAGGATCTAAATTTGCTCATTTAGAGCTTATCTATAAGCTAGCTTATAAAATAAGCTCTAAATAAGCCCCATAAGCCCTTCCAGAACTGGCTTATCTTCCAAATGTCTTATTAATAATAAGGTGATTACAAGGCTATTTAAAATACAATAAGCAAAATAAGCTGTAAATAAGCTAAAATTAAACCTATTCTACTCCTAAACTACACTACACTACTCCTAAACCAGATGGATTCCTCTGTGTGATTTGCAGTCTATTTATAAAGAAGGGATGAAGCTTCTAGGACTTTGAGACGCTCCCCAATCCATCAATCCTAACCCTTGATTCATAACAACTCTTCAATCTATCAAATCTTGGACCTTGATCAACTTCCACGTATTGTTAACCAATAAGAAGGCTTGGGATCGCCAGCGTTGATAAAATAGATGTCAGATGTGTCAAGAGAGCTTCTAGAAGGAGGGGGGGAGCGTGTGGGTGAATTAGATTGTACGATGCGTGATTTTGTTACTCTGTATGTTGGGAGGGAAAAATGAAAAAGATATACAGTGAAATTTTTAACCCGTTTATAACTTTTGACTTGGACAGGGAATTTGGGAATTTGGCTTGGTTATTATGGATTGGATTTTGACTTGGATTTATATTTAAGGCTTGGTTTTTAAAAGGGTAAGTATAGTGTAGATCATTAATAGGCTGACCCGGCCTATTAAAATGGGTACGGGTTGGCCCATTAAATATAAATACGCCTTCGGCTTTGTTTTCTCACGCTCTTTCTATTTCCGTGCTCGGTTTTGTCTGTTTTGCTTTATTTTTGTCCAACTATGATATATCCGTTACCTACAAAACATAATTCACAATATAAACAAATACACTGCATTTTTATGTCATTATTGATCATTATTGGTCTTTTAGCTTTATATTAAGAAATAAAAGATATGTGTTTAAGCACATATCAAATACACACGTTTTTATACACATGTTTGCATACACATTTTTATACACGTTTATACACACGTTTTTATACACTTTTTTATACACACGTTTTTATACACACCTTTGAATACACACATTTTTATACTTGTTTATACACGCGTTTTTATACGCATTTTTGTACACACATTTGTATACACGTTTTTATACACACATTTTTAAACACGTTTTTATACACACATTTGTATACACAATTTGACTGTGTGTAAAAACAAGTATAAAAAAGAGTATAAAACGAGTATAAACATGTGTGTATAAAAATGTGTATAATAACGTGTGTATAAAAATGTGTATACAAATGTGTGTATAAAAACGTGTAAAAAATGTGTGTATAAAAACATGTATACAAACGTGTGTATAAAGATGCGTATAAAAACATGCATAAAAACGGTTATAAAAATTACATGGAAAAAACGAGTACAAAAACGTGTGTATAAAAAAGTGTATAAAATTGTGTATACAAATGTGTGTGTAAAATGTGTATAAAAATATGTGTATAAAATATGTATAAAAATGCGTATATTAAAATGTATGTATAAAAATATGTGTATAAAAAAGTGTGTATAAAAACGTGTATAAAAATGTTTATATAAAAACGCGTGTATAAAAATGTGTATATAAAAACGTGTGTATAAGAATGTGTGTATAAAAACGTGTGTATAAAGATGTGTATATAAAAACATGCGTATAAAGACGTGTATAGATTTTAAAATTAACTAGAAAAGATTTTTTCTAAAAATAATAAAACAAACGGTCATTAGTATAAAGGACTAACATTGCAATAATAAAACAAACGATCGTTAGCTTAACTGGCTCCAGCAGGTCAAGCAGGCCACTGGTGATTTTAATGAAGTCCGTGAGGAGGGTGAAAGACATGGTTTGATTTTTTGTGGTAGACAAGCTAGATTTTTTAATGACTTTATCACCAATAATTCTCTTATAGATATTCCTCTGAGAGGCTATAATTTCACCTGGACGAACAAATGGGGGACAAAAATGAGTAAGTTGGATCGTTTCTTGGTTTCTGAAAGTTTTTTTGAGACGTTTCCTCATGCTACTGGTCTTGTCTTGGAGAAAGGTGTCCCAGATCATCGTCCTATTCTTATTAAGGAATCTATTGTGGATTATGGCCCTACTCCTTTATGGTCTTTTCACTCTTGGCTGGAGATGGATGGATTCCATGATCTGGTGGTTCAGACTTGGAGTAATGATGGCATCGTTGATGGGAATGGTTTTATTTTATTTAAAAAGAAGCTTCAAAATCTTAAAAAGGTCATTCGTGTGGGGAATGCTTCTCGAAAGTCCAACACTTATACGTTGAAGAAAGATCATCAGAATCAACTTTCTTTAATTGACTCCAAAATTGACCAAGGGTGTGCTAGTGAGGAGGATTTTATGAAACGACATGAATCTTTAGCTATTTTGGGTGATATGGATCGTCTTGAAGCTAAAGATTATGCTCAAAAGGCTAAGATTAAATGGGTTCTTGAGGGTGATGAAAATACAAGTTTCTTCCATGGGTCGTTAAAGAAAAAAAGGCGGCAACTAGCTATAAGAGGTATTTTGAAAAATGGCGAATGGATTGAAGCTCCGGATATTGTTAAAGAGGAATTTCTAGTGCATTTTCGAAATAGATTTAAACAGACCGCTGGCCTTTCTTCCGCCTTGGATTCGCTGCCATTTAGTTCTCTTTCCTAAGTTTATCGCGACTACTTGGAGACCCCTTTCTCTAGTGATGAAATTAAAAGGGCAGTATAGGATTGTGGTGGAGACCGTGCCCTAGGTCCCGATGGTTTCACGTTTCGTTTTTTCACCACTTTTTGGGACACTATCGCGGAGGACGTGGTTCATTTTGTGCAAGAGTTTTCCATCTCTCATGAAATTCCGAAAGGTTATAACCCTTCTTTTATTGCTTTAATCCTAAAGATCCCTAATGCTAAGTTTGTTTCTGATTTTAGGCCCATTAGTCTTATTGGGTGTCAATATAAGATCATTGGTAAACTTCTGGCTAACCGGCTAAGCAATGTTATTGGAGATTGTATTAGTCCTGTTCAGTCGGCTTTCATTAAGGGGAGGTATATTCTTGATGGGCCTCTCATATTGAATGAAATCTTGACAGAATATCGTCAACATCATAAAGAACTTCTTGTTTTCAAAGTTGATTTTGAGAAAGCTTTTGACTCATTGCGGTGGGACTTTCTTAATAAGGTTATAGAAAAGATTGGCTTCGATATTAATTGGCGCTCATGGATTTTAGGTTGTCTTCATAATGCTCGATCCTCAATTTTAGTTAATGGCTCCCCGACCAAGGAATTTAAGTTATTTAAGGGTCTTCGACAAGGAGATCCCTTATCTCCTTTTCTTTTCATTTTGGCTATGGAAGGTTTACACTCCCTTACGTGCAAGTCCGAAGAATTGGGATTAATTAAAGGCGCCTCTGTTGGGCGTGATAATATGAGCATTTCACATCTCATGTACGCTGATGATGTGATCTTTTTTGGAGAATGGTCTTGGGTTAACACCCAAAATCTAATTAGCATGCTCCATTGTTTCTTTCTTATTTCAGGGCTTAAGATTAATGTTGACAAAAGTAATGTCCTTGGTGTGGGCGTTTCTGATGTGGAGACCTCTCTAATGGCGCGCTTTATAGGTTGTGGAGTTTCGAAGGTCCCTTTTAAATACTTGTGGGTGCCAGTCGGATGCAACATGAATCGTTATGTTAATTGGGATGTGATTACTCAGATTTTTTCTTCCAAGCACTCCTCATGGAAAGCTAGGCTTCTTTCAGTTGGAGGTCGCCTTTCGCTAATTAAAGCGGTACTTGGTAATCTTCCTACTTATTTCATGTCCATTTACTTGATGCCAGTTTCTGTCCGTTCCAACCTTGAATCGATGCGTAGCAAGTTTTTTAGAGGGGCGGATCAGAATGAGAATAAGATGTCGTGGGTCAAGTGGACGAAGTGTTTGTCGAGTAAACAAATGGGTCGGCTCGGTATAGGTAGTATATATGGGCTCAACATTGGTCTTCTCTTCAAATGGTCTTACACATCCTCTTGCTTTATGGTCTCGTGTCATTAGGAGTATCTATGGCCAAAGTGGAGGCATTTTTAATGTTACCAACCGTCGGCCTAAGTAGTCTACGTGGGGCACAATTTTGTCTTCGGTCCATCGTCTCAAGGACAAACGTATTGATCTCCTATCCTTTTGTTTTAAGAAGCTTGGTAATGGTGAATCAACTCACTTTTGGGAAGATATTTGGTTTGGAAATACTCCCCTAAGACTTCAATTCCCTCGCATTTATAATTTGGACATCGAGAGAAATTGTCTTATTGCAAATAGGAATCCTTTGCTCCTTTCCGACTGGAGCACGGCTCTTAGGCGTTTCCCTAGGGGAGGTGCAGAAATGACTCAGTTTGATGATCTTAAAGCTGTTATTGGGAGCGTGTCTCTTACGGACCAAAGAGACACTTAGCAATGGTCTCTCGATGTCGCTGGTGGGTTCTCGGTGGCTTCTGCTCGAGCTTTTGTGGATGACACAATGTTAGAGGCTGATTTTGTGGCTACTCGATGGAATCACACTATTCCCATCAAAGTTAACATGCTTCTTTGGAGATTACATCTGAATTAGCTTCCGTCCAAGGTTAATTTAGATAGGAGGGGCTTTCAAATTGACTCTATTTTATGCCAAACGTGCCAGCTTGATGTTGAAACTGTGAATCACATTTTTTTCAATTGTGAGATGCCTAAAGATTTATGGTCTCTATTGGCTAAGTGGTGGGATTTGGATATTCCGATTTGTGCCAACATCTCAGAATGGTATGATTGGCTTGATGTTGTGCGTGTTGCTGCCATGGCCCGTTCGGCTCTTGAAGGCGTAGGGGGGACTCTTTTTTGGTCTATATGAAACTTTCGGAATCAATTGCTCTTCTCTTGTCCTCCCTCTAAGAAGGCTACTCTTTGGGACTTCATTATTTCTCAATCTTTTTTGTGGTTTTCTTCTAGAAATCATAAATGTAAGATTAGTTGGATATGTTGGTTAAAAAACCCTATATAAACTTTAGCCTATATGTAATCTCTTCATCTAGCTTTTGCTAGTTTTTAATGCAAGCCGCCGTTCAAAAAAAAAATATCCTTAAATGAGAAAAGAAGAGTGGATTATATTAAAAAAAATAATTCAAATTTAGCCCTTTGTTTTGTTTACAAATTACTGTTCATTAAGTATAATAGCAATAATCAAATTCCAAATAAAAGTCCATAGTCACAAAAATGACATTTTAACTAAAAAAGAAAGGTGGCGACACATAACAAACATCTGATCATGTTGTTAGATTTCTTCTAACATTAAGATAGGTTTTTTATGTTTATTAGATTGAGGTAAGTTATTTTGCATACTAGTATTTCCTTACATAATAAGAGACTAATCTAGACCAATCATTTCATTAGATTAAAAAGACAAGATTTAAGATTAAAAAAACATGGAGGGATAAAAAGTGTAAATTTACTAAAACTCACACTAACCACTCCCTTATTATTTGTAAAGTTGGCAAATCTTGCCCAAATTGCAATTAAATGACTTTTTTGACATTTTGTACGCTTTTTTACGTGTTTACGTTTTTTTACGTATTTTACGTTTTTTTTACTTTTTACGTATTTTACGTTTTTTACGTTTTTATACGTTTTTGTACGTTTTCGTCCGCTTTCGCATCTTTTCGTCTGTTTTCGCGCGTTTTCGTCTGTTTTTAGATGTTCTCGCACGGTTTCTTAGGTTTTCGCAAATTTTCATACATTTTGGTACGTTTTCGTCTGTCTTCACATTTTTCTTCTGTTTTCGTTCGCTTTCGCACGTTTTCATACGTTTTCGCACGCTTTCGCCTGCATTCGCGCGTTTACGTCGGCTTTCGCGCGTTTACGCCGGCTTTCGCGCGTTCCGCCGACTTTCGCGCCTTTTCCCGCTTTCACGCGCTTTCCCGTTTTCGTGCGCTTTCATACGTTTTCGTGCGTTTCACAAGTATTACTATTAGAGAATCATTATTAATGAATTTTACTAATTAATTTTTCATACATTTTGATACTGTGATTATTGTTGTGATAATATGAGAGATTAGAGTTAGGTTCAATCGAACACAAGAGATATTCTACATATGAGTAATATCACTGGTGATAAAGCAATATAATGTAACAATAATTATGGTATTCAAAGTATAAGTAATATCACAAGTAATAAAGTAATAAAAGGACCAAAAATATACATCGTTCATGTCCCTTAACCATTAAACCCTATACCAAGAACCCTAAACCCTAACCACTAGGTTTAATATCACAAGTGATATATACATAAACTTTAAAATATATACCAAAAAATTAAACCCTAACCATTAAACCATATACCCAAAACCCTAATCCCTAACCACTAGGTATAATATTTTTTTGGGTAAAAGGGACCATCCCCGATAAAATATATTAATCACCCAAAAACCATTAAGTACAATGGAATGTGACTGAATGTCACATTAACCTCAAGTCAAAGCTTGAACAACCACTAATTATATGACATGCCACTAAACCTATACCAAACTTTAAAATCTATATACATAAACTTTAAAATCTATACCAAAAACTCTAAACCTCTAACCACTAAACCCTATACCAAAAACCCTAAACCCCTAACTACTAAACCTTATACCAAAAACCTAAACCCTTAACCACTAAACCCTATACCAAAAACCCTAAACACCTAACCACTAAACCCTATACAAGAACCATAAACCCCTAACCACTAAACCCTATGCCAATAACCTTAAACCCCCTCCCTAACCACTAATCCCTATACCAAAAAACCTAAACCCATAACCACTAAACCCTATACCAAAAACCCTAAACCCCTAACCACAACCCTATACCAAAAACCTAAACCTCAAACCACTATGTGTAATATCACAAGTGATATATACATAAACTTTAAAATCTATACCCTAAACCCAAACCCCCTAACCACTAAACCCTATACCAAAACCCCTAAACCCCTAACCACTAAACTCTATGCCAATAACCCTAAACCCTCCTCCCTAATCACTAATCCCTATACCAAAAACCAATGTTGCAAAAATCGGCCTAAGCGGCCTTGTAATCGCCGATTAATCGCTACTCGGCCATACACCTTGAAAAATAAGGCAAATCGGGTGAAAAATCGATCTTGTCAAAAATCGATCAAATAGGTCAAAAATTGGTCAAATCGGACAAAAAGCAGTCAAATCGGCCTAATCGGTCAACGAAAGTCAAACATTTTTTTTACAATGTGACTTTGAATTGTTAACTGTTAACTTTATTATCTA
>BQNB010115749.1:0-21497 GCA_026074375.1 Tanacetum coccineum
CTTTTAAAAAGTATTTTGAAATCTAATTAAGCTAAGAAAAAGCCACTTGAAATAGCTACTTATGCTGTTTTTCCTTACTTTTGGGTTTTGAATGAAAAGACAAAGAGCTAAATTGCAGATCAAAAACAGATATTCAAATAAGCTTTTTAAACTAAAATAAGTCCAAATCTATCTAGAATGGCCTAAAATCTATTTGTGCACAAAAAATCAAAACCTAAAAACTACTTTTACCCTTCGATTATTAAGATTGAAAAAGGCCACTTAGCTAGTTAAACTGCTGATGCAGTTTGCACAAAATAACCAATTCTTTAACTTGAGCAAATGCAGGCAAAACGGGTTGATTTCTACACTTTTAAAACAACTATGCAAGACCTATTGAAACAACAAAAACAGCTAGGACTAATTTAATCTTAAAATTCCTAAAAACTTGATCTATTGATGACATATTCCAACTTAGTAACCTATAAAACTAAGAGAACTTGATTAAACCTTATAAAACATTAAAATTTTAATCTTATAATACCGACTATGAAATTTAAAATGTGTCTAAATGAACAAATGGACTCAAGCAGTACTAACTTGAGTTAGTACTGCTTGACCCAAACACTCCTTTAAATCCTTTAATTCCATATCAGCATATAAAAAATGAAAGTTAATGCTTATAAGTCAAAGACTAAATGTCAAATAGCTTATAGAAGACCTAATGGACAGATCAAAGCTGCTAAATAAGCAGAACTAATAAGCTACAAAATTATGCTACTGTTTCTGGTTTTTTTGACTGGTTTATGTAAAATAAGTGCAAACTAAGAATTAAAACTAATAATCAAACATCATAAGCACATAACAACTTATAATAAGCACTATTAAGCAAAACTAAACAGCAATAAGTAGTAAATAAGCAATATTAAACTACGCTACAATGCAGAATTAAGCTATAAAAAAGGTAATATGACAACTTAACCGAAGCCTCTGCTCAAACATTGCTTATCAACTGCCTTTATTAGTTAATCAACAAGCCTTACATCATAGATAACTAGTAAGAGTCTTGGAAACCCTTCCATTTCTGTTTCCCTTCCAAATTTAAGCTAGGTAATTTTTTTGTAGTGAAATTTGAATGTGATGAGAACTAAGGCTCAATAAAGTTTGAGGACTTAAACTAGTGAAAACAGGCTAAATACAAAGAAGATTAAGAGAGCTTTTATTTTATTTTAATTATATAAAAAACAAGACATAAATTAAAAGTAGAATTTGAAAAGTAATTGAAATTTCATTAACAATTACATAGCTGAAAATGGAAATTACAATATTAAAAGTTAAGCACTAAGCTGGTAAAATAAGCTATAAGCTACTCTATTCCTACTCCTACTCCTAAATCTAATCCTACTCCTAGATACTTTTGTGAGAGAGGAGAGCTCTCTATTTATAGGGCAAGAGAGAAGTTTCTTCCAATGCCCTTCTACACACCCTCCTCTTGAGCAATGATCTTTACGCCTTTAATCCTTATCCAATCATGACTCTCAAAAGCGTGGACCTTGATAAAGTGTAGCACACGGATTGCTATGCTGGCAATTCAATAATTGGCTACCCATGTGCTTCTTTTGCACTTGTTTTCAGTGTAAAATTCCCTCCTTTGGTGTGTTTGTTTGTTGTCCGCGTGTCATTCTTGTTGTCAGAGAGCCAATCATAGGGCTTTGATAACGTATTTCCTGCTGACGTTGAGCTTTGTACTTGGAATCTTAGTTGCAACGTGAAAGGACGAGTTAATTACGTTTTTAATTTAAGTTAATTATGAGAAGGTGAATTGGGGAGGCGTGAACGAGTACAAACTGTTTTTTCCCCCGCCCCTCAATTTTATTCGTTTTTGGTGTTTGACTCAGACATAAATGGGGGTTGACTTGGGTTATTTAAGGGTTTTGGGCCTGGGGGGGGGGGGGTGGGGGGGGTGGTGGGGGTGGGTGGGGGGTGGAAACAAATGGTTAGGTTTTAGTTTTATTATAAACTTAATGACGTTAGTCCTTTATATAAAAGGACTAACGGTGTTATGTATTTAGGACTTTTGATGAAATGGGTTTAACATTAAGGGCTGTTTGGAGTTTTAAGGGTTTTTGTAGACTTTTGAGTTGACCATTGCTACCCGATACTATATTGTTGACCATATGAAGCTTATAATTCTGGCCTGTGCACTCTATTCCCTTCCTCGTGTTCGGCTTTGTCCGTTTTTGCTTTGATTATGTCCATTTCTTTAATATCCGTACCTGCACATATACAAACATAAAAATAAGCATATATTTGCCATTTTTACACGTTTTTGGTTATTTGGGTTCGTTTTTCAAGGTAAAAGGTATGTGTAAAATAGCACATACCAAATTCTCCCATACTAAGGTATTGCTGTGTCCTCACGCAATGTAATAAATACAACTTTTTAAACTAAAAAATCCCATCCCCACCAAACAATAAAAAAATCCACCTCAATAAGAGGCAAAGTGCTCATCTAATGGGATACAGTAATCAATAGTTTATGAAACTCCCCGTTTTTCCTTTTCAACATTTTCCCATTTTTTTTATTTCTTTTTCATTACTCTCACACTTTTCTTAACATTGTGCTTTTTTTTTTTTTTTTGTTTTTTTTTTTTTTTTTTTTTTTATTTTTTTTCATTATTCTCGATAAAATTTAGGATCATGGATCAAGCAAAAGAAATTCATCGTCCCCAACTTTTTACTTTTTCATAACTAAGCTATAAAAACAAGATCAATGTCAAATACAAGTCATGATACTAACACAACTCATAAATACACAATTGTGTATTACTTTTCTCCACAATCCTAAAATAGTTTCTCAAGTTTTTATTACTTAAGTCATAACCACAGAAGGCTCTTTAATACTGTTTTCGATATATAATAATCCAAAAATAAAGCGTGGACGGTTTGAAAAATAAAGTTTAACTTTTCCACCCATATCTTAAAAACCGGATGAAGAAAATGAAATTTTGCCTTTTGTTGCCCTTTTGCCTTAATTCAGTCATATACCCTAAGGCTCTTTAAGACATGAAATCAAGTAATATTATTACCACTATATACCCTTAGGCTCTTAAGGTGCAAATAACTAAGCACATAATCACTAATTATTAATAAGTATACCGATATACCCTAAAAGTCACTTTAAGTACAAATATTTTCATGATTAGTATTACTTTTGCCATATACCGCTAAGGCTCCTTAAGGCCAAAAAGTAATAAAAAATGAATTAACTCTCCTCATACCATATCCTTGAAGCTCTTTAATGTATAAGTAAAGCAATAAACATATGATGCAATATGAAATGCCAAAATTTGAGACATCGACTTCCATCAATAGGGAAAGTACTAAAAATAAATTGAACCGGACAACCTTATTTATTAAACATTTATGCATATAAGTGAAACAAGCTAATGGGAGAAAAAGCCACAATTAATACTTATGAGCCTTAAAGAAATCCAACTATTCCACATTTAATATCATGACTTATAATTAACACTATCATTTCTCGTTCTTCGCAATTTAAAAAACTTCATAAAGAAAAAGACTCGCGCATGCTTTAGGACCTAAGCGAATAAGATCGGCACTTAACAAGTCACTAACTGGCAAAAACTCTCACACTAATAAATTAATCGAGTTCAGCATAATGGATAAGCCACATAAGACTAGCATTCAAAACACATTTAAATATGTTAAGGAAAAAGCTAAGGTATAAAACCGGTCAGATCAAAATTTATTTCTTATTCTCACCTTTATTTGTGTCACAACACTTATCTCATCACTTTATTCCAACATTTTTCACTTTTTTATCCACAAAAATTTAAAATTTTTGTTATTTTTCACACAAATCACATATTTTTGGTGGAAAAACGGGTTACGTGAGAACAACGGCGCAGGTATAATCAAATCGATAGATTCCCCCATACTAAAACTACACATTGTCCTCAATGTGAGATTGATACCCCCATACTAATTTTAATGCATAATCTTGATATAAAGGGGTCTCTATGCAAATCAAAAGCCGTTTATTAAGTATGCTAAAGATAAACATTAGTCGATAAGATTCAGGATATCAGATTCCTAATATAAGCGTGCAAAAAGTATTGAAGATCGAGTGGAACGATGGACAAAACACCGACCCTAGATCTTCAAAATCGTGCAATCGCTGACAAACATCACTAAACAAAACACAAACACTAGAAAAGAGAAAGGCGAAGCCCGCCATACATAATAGTTTAGAAATAGATAAGAAATAGGAATGCTGTTTTTGTTAACAGATCAAGGCTTGACTTGACCCCGATCTTAAGTTTGTCCCATGGGGAGCAAATGGAAAAGAAAATCTCAATTGGCTTTCATTAATGTTTTTGATAAACTCATTAAAGCACAGAAAGAGTTCCATCCCCGATGAAATTGCCACCGCATCCTAAGTAGGAGGATGCCGTGGTCAAAAAAGTGACTTCACTCCGGTAGAGATAAGTAATGGAGAATCCACAGGGTAGGTGAGATACGGGAGAAAAGTCCAAATGACAAATGCAAAGGAATCGTCATCTTCAATATTTTGATAAACATCAATCTCACCTCCTTCTGGGTCAAAACATTTATCTTCATTAAGCTCATTAAAATTGTTTATCACGGGTGGATCGGGCTCAATGTCGAAGGTAAAACGCTCATACTCGGGAATAGGATCATCGTTAAGTAAGCCGTCAAGAAAAATAATATCCCCTTCCAAGTCAAAATCACTTTCAATACCCGGAGGTATCGAGTCTTTCGGAACAAGAAATGTATCAACCTCTTCTATAAGAAATTCACTATCCACAACGGGAATAGGAGAAGGGGAGGGATATTCGAGCATAAATGGAAGAGAAGGAGTGAGTTTTAATGCTTCAATCTTATCAATGAGAAGATTGACGTTTAATAATTTCTCACGAAGAATCTCGTCCTCTATTTGAAGAATATCATTTTAAATTTCTCCTTCTTCTTCATCAAAATCGTCTTCATCAAAATCTTTTTCATCAATTCTCGGTAAAATTGGATCAATAAGATCGAGTTCACCGGCGAACTCCTCGGGAAGAAAATCAATCTTAGGGGATGTGATCGAAATATAGAGTCAATAAATCCAAATTCGGCATCAAAATGATCATTATCACAAAACGGCACATCACAAATATCTTCGGAAATACCCTTGGACTCACTTGGGATCGGACAAAGGTTCTCACACTAACTTTTTCCCATTCCGGAATAGTATTAAGATGCTCGTCCCCCATACTTAGAGAGTTATCAGGCTCCTCGGTCGGTAAGTCTGGTGTGATTGCTTTAGGCTTTCTATATATAATAGTATACTCATCATCATAGAAGGTAGGACGATTCCAACTCGGACTATTAATATACTCTGCCAACTCTTCACTTATATTTCGTACATCTTCAAGGAGTTTACGCATCAATTCTTGAATATCCTCTTGTTGATATTGCTTGTCCGTAAATGTATGCTTAATTTCAGAAAATTTCTCCCAAGCTACCAATAAAACCTTTGGCATTTCTCCAAAAGGATAACGATTAAACTTTCTCAAAAAGGTTTGAATGGTTTTCATTAAGTTTTTTCTAGCTTGCAACACTTCTTCACTCATTTCTTGAGGAGAATAATGAATTACAGGAAACTGCGGGGGTTGATATTCGTCAAAACCGGAAAAATTAGAATTATAGCAATGATTAGGTTCATAGAAATTTTGGTTCAACGGTTGACACTGAAAACTCTCATGAAGAACCCCGTAATTTTCACAAGGAAATTGTTGTGGTTAACTCGAAAAATAATGTAGAGGTTGGTTAAATCCAAAGTTTTGATTGTAACAGGGACCCTGATCAAAGACGGGTGAGTTACATGTTTGACAATCGAAACCCGGATGAGAATTCCCTACAAAAAATATCACGAGTATGTCTCATATTGGTATTGTGGAGGTTTGTTGAAGAAGTTTGGTGTTTCATTATAAGAATAAGGATTTGGGTCATATACAAACACTTTTCGGATCTACACTGCTACAGCTCGGACCGTCCACATTAAACGACCCTCCCATACGAGCAACCAAAATGGTTATACGAAGACATGTCGAAGAATTAAACGATAAAGGATAAAGAAGATAAGAATTAAATGTAAATAAGAGATAAGAAAAAAGAATATTATTTTAGATTTTAAATAATATATGAGAAAAGAAATTAAAATAAGAAAGAAAAATATTTTTGGTAACCGAAAATCAAACGTGCACGGTAGCTCTCAAAAAATACGTACAAGAAAGCGGAGGAGTTGGTAAGCGCGAGGCGCTATTTAGAATAACCCCTCTCCTTTGTGAAGTTGATCAAACCCGCCTTAAACTTCCCTATAGCACGTAAATCTAAAGAGTGAGACCGACAACGATTAACACAACAAGTTATTTTTAAAAATAGAGTTTAGAAATATTTTTTGTAATTTTTACAAATATTAAAATTAATTCACAAACGGAAAATAACTTCACGAGGATGGTTCTTCAAAACACTAATCTTCGAACGAAACACGAAATTCGTTACACACTTCCCCGGCAGCGGCGCCAAAAACTTTTAATCCAGTCCGAACACACTTTATATAATATAATATACAAGTATATAAGGATAAGACAATCATAGTATAGTAAGTATTTTCCGTCAGATTTAAGAAACCAACTTTTAACCAAAGTTGTCTCAAAAACCTCTCGGGTCGTTTTCCCTCGACGGAGCGTGAATTGAAAATCGGTTAAATCCGTGATCGCGCATTTTGAATGGTTTCAAAGATTTAGATTTGATTATCTATTTCTACTTTTAAAAAAACACATAAAACATTCAAAAGAAAACAAATAAGCTTAAAAACGATAACGAGATTTAAAGTAAATGCGACAATTTATCAAAAATTAATCCTAAAATAATTTTAAAACTTTTCCTAATCCTAATTTACTAACTAATAAGTAAAAAGCTAAGGAAATTCTAAACCGATAGTGATTAAAGCTAAAAATGAAGAAAACGAGAATGGGGATCAAATCCCGTTCTTTAAAAAGTGAAATTACAAAATATTCACCCCATAAAAACACCTACAAAGAAAATTAAATCTTAAGCCTAAAATATGATAAAAGAAAATTTTATAAACAAGAATTTTATTTTTTTGATTATTTTTATATTTTTTATGATTTTTTAAAGTTTTTAATAAGAATAAATGATTAAAAATACTAAACGTTGAATTAAAAATCTAAGAAAATTTCTAAAAGTAGACAAAGTAACAAAGAATGCAGGAAAATTATAAAAACCTAAAAAGCTAAACTCAATAAGCCGAGAAAAAGCTTAAAAGCACTCGAAGTGCTTTTTATAACTAAATCTTAAAAATGTGTTAAAAGAACTAAAAGTGCACCTTAGGACGTAAAAGTCCCAAGGACACGTTGGTTAGTGGTGTGTGTGTTGAGGCATTTATAAAGGTTGGGGAGGGTAGAGGTCTAGGGTTCGAGCCTTGCTCACCCTGGATTTCCCCTCTTCCCTTTTTTTTTATTTTGCAAAAACTTTGAAAAACAAAATGTAAACAGAGCTAAAAATCAGCAAAAATTATAAAGAACTTTTTATGAAATCTACTAAATAAGCAGAAAGAGGCTAAAAACAATATATTATACTTAGAAAGGCAATTGGCTTTTTACTAAACTAAGCTAGCTAGAAAGTTTGATTAAGCTAAAAACTAGGACTAAATAAGACACCTACAACTATAACTAACCTAATTAAGCAAATCTAAACTGAAAGTAAGCAAAAACAAACGCCATAAGCTGAAAAATTCTAATAAGCACTTATAAGGAAACAGGTTGCAAAACAGACAACTAGTAAACTTTGAGCTTATTTTTAAGCATTAAAATAGAGCCTTATGGCAATAAGCTATACCGTACATAAACATGGCTAAACACTACTTAGAAACTAACAAATCAAAAAACTATTTTGAAAATCAAATAACCAATGAAAAAGCTGAATGAAATAGCTACTTTTAACTATGTTTTTTTGTTTTTTAAGAAAAGACAAAATAAGCTGACTTAACCTTAATAAGCTATGAACTACTAAAAAATTAACCTAATAAGCTAGTTAAAACAAAAACTAAGCAAAAACTAAAAGCTATAAGCTAAAAATCTCAAATAAGCACTTTGGAAAACACTGTTAACCAAACAGTCCTTAAGGGCAACTTTGAGCTTATTTTTCAGTAAGCTAAAGGATCCTTATGGACTTTTGGCTTATTCTACTAGAAAGATTATCTAAAATACTACTTAAAACAACAGATGAAAATTATTTTGAAATCTAAATAAGCTAAGAAAAAGCTGAATGAAAAAGCTTACTACTCTATTTTTTTTGTTTTTCAAAGTTTAATGAAATGACAATTGCTATTTTTGAGACATAAAAGTCAATTACTTAATAAACTTTTTTAAAACAGCAATAAGCTAAAACAGATAACAATGGACCTAAAATCTACGTTGTGCAACAAAATGTCAAAAACTATAAACTACTACTAACCCTCTGATTATTGAATGGAAAAGGCTACTTAGCTACTTAGCTATTTTTGGTTTTTTCAACTATTTTAAAACACATGTATGAAAACTAAATTCTACACTAACAAATGAACACAAATAGCATATAACAACTATATTAAGCTACAATAAGCTAATCTAAAAAGAAATAAGCTACTATTAAGCAGGATTACGCTACAATGCAGAATTAAGCTATAAAAAAGGAAAATGAAAACTTACAGAAGCCTCTGCTCAAACAAGGCTTATCAACTGCTTTTATTAGTTAATCAACAAGCTCTAGCTTATCATAGATAAGCTAGTAAGGTCTTGGAAACCCTTCCATTTCTGGTTTCCCTTCCAAATTTAAGCTGAGGTAATTTTTGGAGTGAATTTGAATGTGATGAGTAACTAAGCTCAATTAAGTTTGAGGACTTAACTGAGTGAAAACAGGCTTAAGAGTAACAAAGAGAGATTATGAGAGCTTTATTTATTGAATTATATAAAAAACAAGACAGAAATTAAAAGTAGAATTTGAAAAGTAAGTGAAATTTCATTAACAATAAAAAGTTTACATAGCTCAAAATGGAAATTACAATATTAAAAGTTAAGCACTAAGCTGGTAAAATAAGCTATAAGCTACTCTATTCCTACTCCTACTCCTAAATCTAATCCTACTCCTAGATACTTTTGTGAGAGAGGAGAGCTCTCTATTTATAGGGCAAGAGAGAAGTTTCTAGCCCTTCTACACACGCTCCTCTTAGCATTGATCTTGACCCTTTAATCTCTTTCCAATCATTGATCTCAAATCGTGGCCCTTGGATGAAAGTGTAGCACACGGATTGCCACGCTGGCAATCTAATAATTGGCTACCCCTGTGCTTCTTTTGAACTTGTTTTCAGTGTAAAATTCCCTTCTTTGGTGTGTTTGTTTGTTATCCGCGTGTCATTCTTGTTGTCAAAGTGCCAATCATAGGGCTTTGATGACGTATTTCCTGCTGACTTGGAGCTTTATACTTGGAATCTTAGTTGCCACATGAAAGGATGAGTTAATTACGTTTTAATCTAGGTTAATTTTGAGAAGGGTGAATTGGGGGAGACGGTGAACAGTAAAACTATTTTTCCCGCCCCCTAATTTTATTCGTTTTTGGTGTTTGACTCAAACATAAATGGGGTTTGACTTGGGTTATTTAAGGGTTTTGGGCCGGTTAAATGGTTTATGTTTTTGGTTTATAAATAACTTGACGACCGTTAGTCTTTTATATTAAAAGGACTAACGGTGTTATGTATTTAGGGACTTTTGATGAAATAGGTTTAACATTGAGGGTTGTTTTGGAGTTTTAAGGGTTTTTGACTTTTGTGGTTGACCATTGTTGACCAGGGTTGACTTTTGTTAACCATAGCTTGATAATTCCTGGCTCTTGTGCACTCTTTCCTTCTCGTGTTCGGCTTTGTCCGTTTTTGCTTTCATTATGTTCCTATTTCTTTTAATATACGTAACTGGCACATATATTCAACACAAAAACAAGCTTTACTACTTTGCCATTTTTACACGTTTTTGATTATTTAGGTTCGTTTTTCAGGGTAAAAGGTATGTGTAAAATAGCACATACCATAATTTCAATTTGGCGGAGTGTTCTTTGGAATAGTAGGACGTAAACCCTAAAAATGGAGTAACATTGTGTTAAGTTTTATACTTCTATAGTTCTGGAAAACTGAAACATTGTTTTGGGTATATATGTTAAGATAACTCGTATGTCAATCATTATCGATCTGATTACCTGTTAAAAACTAAAGTAATATGCTCATTGTTAGGATCATTAAGAACACTCACCACAAGCTCTTTTTCGGTGTCAATAAAGGAAACAATAAGGAATGAATTTTTTTGTAGACATTTTACAAATTACGTTATTAGAAATTTCATAACATGCCAACATGTGATGTTTAGCTTAAATTCTACAAACCTTGCACCATATTCTGCTAAGCATCCTCATCAAGTGTATCGGACATCACATAAATATGTCATTACCTTTTATATGTTTTTTCTGCATTGTTATATGGGAATCAGAATTTATTTGAAACGATTGCAGAACATTTCAATGAGTTTTCTTGTTTTAAATATAATTGTTTACAACACTTGTCCACCAAATTAAAGCTGAGTATAATGGCATATATTTGATGCTTTCTAATATCGATAAATGTTTAAAAATTATTACGTACCTCCTTTAAAAGGTTGACACAAACATCTTCAGTACATATCTTTGCTTGTAGTAACCCAAGCCAGAAGAGCATCACAAAGCTGTTTTTCGCTCAGAATACCTACAACATTAGTGTTGTTTAAACTTTGAAACATTTAGTTTATATCAAGCTAAAAGTAACCTCTCAACAGTCAACTTGGGATGATTTATCGTGGAAAGCAACAAACCATGTAGAGCATCACCAAAAGAGTTGCAGGATATGGCCCAAATATGCACATAGAAACCTTCTTTTATTGATAAATATAAGTGGTTCAGCATGATTGAGCAAATATGTGATCCCATTCATCACACAGACTTGGAAGTTTAAATAAGCCATTCAAATTGGCTAGAAAAAGTTTCTAGTTCACAACTATTGAATGCTAAGAGAACATTCTGAAATGATTACCATGGGCTTAAGCCCAATACAAATTAATGAATAATAAATGTCTTGACTAATAAATGTCTTGACTTGAGTTGAATGTTTGAATGTTGACTGGACTTTCAATGTTGACTAAGACGCCCTCGCAGTTGGAGCGGGAGGAGGCCGTACGCTTAAACTGGAGCGAAAATCTTCAAACAAAGCTGAGGGAAGACCTTTGGTGAAGATATCAACATACTAAAAACGAGATGGAACATGAAGAACCCGAACATGACCAGCTTTAACCATATCACGAACAAAGTGTATATCAATCTCAATATGTTTGGTGCGTTGGTGTTAAACCGGGTTGGCTGACATATAAACTGCACTAACGTTATCACAGTAAACCAGAGTAGCTGTCAAAAGAGAAGAGTGTAACTCACGAAGGAGATTATGAATCCATGAGTTTCTGCAACAACATTAGCAACACCCCGGTATTCCGCTTCAGCACTTGAGCGAGAGATGGTGTGTTGTCGTTTAGCAGACCACGACAAAAGGTTATAACCTAGAAACACACAATAACCGGAAGTAGACCTGCGGGTGGAAGGGCAACCTGCCCAATCAGCATCAGTGTACCCAACTAAAGATGTAGTAGCGGAAGCATATAACTGAAGACCAAGCTCCAGAGTGCCCTGAACATAGCGCAGGATACGTTTGAGAGCAGCAAAGTGCGGCTCCCTCGGATCATGCATATAGAGACAAACCTGTTGAACTGCATAGGACAAATCTGGGCGAGTAAAGGTAAGATACTAGAGCCCCCCTGCAAGACTACGGTATAAAGTAGGATCCTGAACAGGAACGCCGTCCGAACCCAATTTGGAGTCAGTGTCAATTGGTGTCTGAGACGGGTTACAATTAACCATATGAGCTCGCTCAAAAAGATGACGAGCATACTTCTTCTGAGACAAAAATAACCCTGTAGGATGACAAACAACAGAGATACCAAGAAAATAATTAAGTGCCCCGAGATCGGTCATATCAAACTCTTTATGCAAAGAGTCTACAATCTGCTGAAGTAGAACTGGAGAAAAAGCTGTGAGGATAATATCATCCACATATATAAGTAAATAAGCAACCTAAGAACCCTGTGTATATATAAACAATAAAGAATCACACCGACTAGGAGAAAAACCAGCCCGGGTGGCATAACCTACAAACCGCTGGAACCAAGCATGAGGTGCCTATTTCAAACCATACAAAGACCTCTGCAAAAGAAATACATGGTTAGGATAACGAGAGTCAACAAAACCAGGGGCTGATGCATATACACTGTCTTAGATAAATCACCATTAAGAAATGCATTCTTAACATCAAGTTGGTGAATAGGCCACTGTCGAGACACAGCAAGGCTAAGAACGGTGCGAATGGTGGCCGGCTTAACAACTGGACTAAATGTCTCATCAAAGTCAACACCATGTTGCTGATTACTACTGTTAGCAACAAGTCGAGCCTTATAACGACTCAAAGTACCGTCAGCATGAAATTTATGCTTAAATAACCACATAGATCGAACCAAGTTAACATCAGACGGCCTTGGAACAAGAATCCAAGTACCATTTTTAACTAACGCATTATACTCATCATACATAGCATTACACTAATTAAGGTCTTTTAAAGCAATAAACGGAGATTTGGAAATAGGAGAGAGAGATAAAGTGTGAAGAGAAAGACGTTCGATGGGTTTGATAATACCCGACTGAGATCGTGTGATCATAGGATGAGTGCGGGTTGGTTCATTAACTGGGTTGGTATTGGTTTATAGATTTTATGTATCGAATATGGGTGGTGGCAGCGGATTATTTTGGATGCAAGAGAAGTGAGGAGGGGTGAACGTTGAGTATCAAGTAAGGTGTAAGAAGGTGGCGAGGAAGGTGTCATAGATTTGTAAGGGAATTGTGTTTCGTCAAAGGTGACGTATCAGGAGAGAATAATTTTGTTTGTCTCGAGGTTAAGGCAACGAAACTCCACGATGAATATAACATGGTTGGCACGCGGGCAAGTTTATGAGGTGAGTGGAATGAGGTAGCTGAGAACACACCAAAGATCCGAAGGTGCGAGAATTATGTGGTTTGTTGAAAAAGGCGTGTGGAAAGGTATACGTTAATGATTGCGTAGATTGTAAAGGTTTAGGAGATAGGTGCCATAAGGAGGAGCTTCGACCCAAAAGGTAAGGGGGAGGTTGCATGAAAGATAAGAGTACGAATGTATTATTAATTGTTTGTTAACATTCGCTCCGCCTTGCCATTTTGGTTGGGAGGTTTTTGGGCGAAGATATCTAAATTGGATGCCATTTTAGGCAAAAAGGGTGTGGAGTCAGTTATATGAACTCGACCGCCATGATCCACATTGAAGTATTTTAATTTTCACATTCAAATTGCTTTTTTTTAACATAGTTGCGAAAATGCAAAAATTTATCAAACATGTCAGATTTAGAACGAAGAGGATAAATCCATAGAAAATGAGAGAAATGATCAAGAAATAAGACATAATATTTAAAACCACTAGAACTAATAATGGGAGATGTCCATAAATCAGAATGAATAATATCAAAACAATGTTCGACAATAGAATCTGAACTATGAAAGGGAAGCTTCATATGTTTGCCAAGTTGGCAAGCGTGACAAATATGTAAAGATTTTTCTTTATTACATGAAATAAAACGACTAGAGACAAGCAAACGTAGCACGTGATCACCCGAATGTCTGAGGCATTGATGCCACGTGGAGGCACTTGTTGAGAGAAAAGCAATGGGAGAAGTTGATGGCTTGGTAACTGGATAGAGATCGCTCGAGCTGTCACATCGAAGGAGGATATGACGAGTCAAGTAATCCTTCACAGAAAAACCAAAGGCGTCAAATTCAATAGTATAATTATTGTCCCTAGTGAACTGACGAACAGATATGAGATTTCTAATTATATTGGGGGTTATAAGAACATTATGAAGATGAAGTGGGTGATGATGGGAAGGAATAATGCTATGTCCTGTGTTGGTGACGGGAATAGACTTGCCATCACCAACGTGAACAGATGGAAATAAGCATTTATCAAAAATGGTACTTAAATTACTTGTATTAAAATTTAAATGAGAAAGAGGCACCCTGTAATCCGATGTGCCAAGTCGTGTCATGCATCACATAGTGCAAAACGCACTTGGTAAAGAGTAGGTTAGGATGCATATATAGCCAGCATGACGAGTATAGGAAGCCTAGACATGGGAATGCGCAATACTGTAATGCTTTTGTGGTGTAAACTGTTGAGCAACATTAGTCTTATAGGCCACATATTGGGCTAGGGTACATATGAACATATTGAAATACAATCGGAGATGATTTGAGATTACATTAGTCGAGAGATATAGAGAGAACTTAGGGAGATGGTCGACTTTTTAGAGAGAAATTAGGAGAGGATCGGTTTTTGCTCTGATTACCATATTGAATGCTAATTTGAATCCTTGATTATTATTGATAACAACTATCCTATATATAGGATACAAGAGAACATTCTGGAATGATTACCTTAGGCTTAGGCCCAATACAAATTAAAAAATATTAAATGTCTTAACTAATAAATGTCTTGACTTGACTTTAATGTTTGAATGTTGACTTGACTTTCAATAGCCCAGGACCCCACTACTCGTCGTATTTGGTTTGGTATTGCTACCGCGCATGACTTCGAGAGTCATGATGATATTACTGAGGAGCGTCTTTATCAGAATATTTTTGCTTCTCACTTCGGGTAATTAGCAATAATTTTTCTGTGGACTTCCGGAAATCTCTTTCATGTAGCTTGGCAAGGAAATTTTGAGTCATGGGTACATGACCCTTTACATGTAAGACCTATTGCTCATGCAATTTAGGATCCTCATTTTGGTCAACCACTTGTTGAAAATCGTTTAACTCATCTAGGATAGTTTTACAGATAATATTGAACACGTAGCGGAATAATAAAGAACACAATATTATCAAACAAGGTTTTACCAAACATTCCAAGCCCCAATATTATTTGATCAAAATAATACATGTTATCTACCTATAACAAGGATCAAGTTACCTTGACCTTGAGGCTACACCATAAACTATAGACGTCTACATTGATCCTTGTGTACACACACACTTTTCTGGATCAATGTAGACGTCTATAGTTTGTGGTGTAGCCTCAAGGTCAAGGTAACTTGATCCTTGTTATAGGTAGATAACATGTATTATTCTGATCAAATAATATTGGGGCTTGGAATGTTTGGTAAAACCTTGTTTGATAACTACCATCTATAAATAAAAATCACAGTGTTGACTATCATCTTTGCAAGTGTCGCGACCGCTATCAGTTCACTTGTCTAAGGAGAGTCAAAGATAAATACTGTACATACACATACATAGGATTGTTGGCATTCATGTGGAACGTTTTTTACATTTACATATGATAACTCTAAATTATGATCATACGTCAATCCATGGGTTGTTTACTGATGATAATGAAGCAGTAAAGGAGAATGGTATGCGTAAATTTCTATGGACTATGAGTGGTGGTACCATTGGTACCATATTCTTATATGTTATCACCATTGTCTCGTGCAACAACAAACGGCTTCTTGAGTATCTCTATCGTGTAAAGGAATAGTATTAGTAATGGGGTTTTTAATCATAAACACAACAGCCCTTTATAATGGTATGTGTTTGCACAATGGTTTGAAGAACTATCATGGCGTGTACAAAGCGGTTGATAAGAATGTGACATAAAGTTCTAAAGTTTGTTGACTTAAAAGTGTTCCCTTGTTATGATCATTTCACTAAGAAAAATTCACCAAAACCAAGGACAAAATATATGACTTAAAAGTGTTCCTTGTTTTGTAACTACTAAAGAACACCAAATACATATATTGACTGTAGCGCAAACTAACCTGCAATCCCCACGTAACAGCTTCCTCCGTGAACAACCTGTTTAACCATGATGTAGCCATATATCATGTGATATCTTAGGCATACATATTAGCATTTTATAGTAGTTATATCAAACACACTACTTAAAGCATCTAAATTTATGCGCGTCCACGAAAATCAGGTATATCACAGAAAGTTGATATCCTAACTGTAGCAAAAGACAAATAAATGCATATTCTGCAAGTAACATGAAAATGAAAAAAAAATAGTTCATAAAGACTAAGAGAAAACTCATACCTAGCAAACGAAACAAATATCGTAGGAACAAACCTTCCAAATAAACCTGGTATGTCGTTCAATCTGCCAATACAATAAAGCGAAGATGTAAATGAGATGGCAGACATATAAAATCATCACTAAAAGTTGATGCTTTGTATACCAGAAATTAAAATCTGTAAGTTATCAAACAAGCTAGGTAACTGAAAGAGCTAGCTCCCATAAAGGTATGCAAGCAAAGGAGCTACCAACTTGGTCCGGTACCGATTGCTGTCGTAATTTGGCTTAGAAAAGTTAATAGGTTCGGCGTCAAACGTTAAAATGAATTTAGAGTCGCTAACTAAATAAGTAGATAAGATTTTTGTAACCGGTAATATAGTTGAAGAAATAGATCCAGAGCATCTGAACAAAACTGGTATTATGTTTTTAATGTTATAACTTGATGATCCAGTCAAGAGAAAACATAAATGTGGTATTGAAATGTATTTCCTTACACGATAAAATCATAAACAAATACCACAATCAGAAGTGCTTATGAATGAAATGATCATGTGGGTTGTTTAGGACCATTTAATATTAGAACACACCACACAAACGGAAGATTAATAACATATAAGTTATATAAAATTAGCATGATTTGCGGATTCCATAATAGGAGTAGCAAACATTTTGTAGGAAACAACGTGGCTGCAAACAATTTGTCCATATGTTCTCTATAAAACTTTAACAACTATTACGATAGTAATTTAAATATTTAAACAAAAAAATAGGAGCTTGAATGCATTAAAATTACTTTAGGAAACATTTAAAACTGTTAAACCAATGCTTTTTTAGCTTAATTTTTTGATTTGACATGTTTAAGTTAAGACACCACCCAATATACCTATTCATAAGTGAACATGTTCAATATTCTCCTAACACGTTCCTTATATAATATTACCACGCAAACAGCTCCACCTAAAAGATCAACTGGTGTTGTTGCATCCAAGCTAAGATGGGGAAGATCAGTCGGTTTAAGTTTCTAAAATTTGATTGAATGAAATAGTTATAACCACACAAAACTTTAAGGTAGTTAAACAGAATAACGAGCTTATCTAAATATCAATATCTTGTTGAAGTTTAATGAACATTTAGGCAATGTCCTCAATGAGATTATCCAAATACGGTTTTAATGCCACATTTTTAACAGTGGGGGATTTTAAAGTAACACGATAGTCACAAACCTACATATAAATCACATTTCTATGTCGTGTCTACTTCTATCGATTTTTGAGATACAGTGTACATCATTCAAAGATCAAACTCCCAATCTAATCGTCATGTGTACTTGATAATAGACCAACCTCGACTACATTTCCTAATTGACACACACTTTATCACAAAATGATGTGCGGAGATTCTTATCATGAAACTGATTATGAATGCAAATTATGATCTCAACACAAACTAAACATAAAAGCAAATAAATCAATAAACATGTCATGATATAAAAAATTGTAAAAATCATTAGCATACATGTGTAATTGTCTTTTTAATTGTGACTCACAACCGTGAAACACACAAACCTCTGAATTTGTCCCTCAATATTTCACAGTATAAAACCCGCCTGTGGTATGGATTATTTAAAGTGTGATTATGTAAAATTGTAGGTTTAGTTTTTGGGTTTATCAAACGATTGAATCATTGACCAGTGTTTAGGAATTGATTTGTGAGGAATTAGCATTGATTGACGAGTTTCCCTAATTAAGTGTTTTTCGTGGGGTTGAAGATATGATTTTGTCTTGAAAGTTGAATTGGTCTATGAATTTAATACCACGCCCATTTTTTCAACTATTATGCGTTTTCATTGCAATTTAGCATGGAAATATTTATTGAATCCAGTAATTTTAGGCACTGAGTCGAATTGTTTCCGTCCAAGTGTTTATTTTAGTTTTGAATTGAAACTTATAATGAGTTATCTTATATTAGTTATGGTTTGCCAAATTTAACACAAATATAGGAAATGCCTTAGTGGTTGAGATGTTATCTCTTGGGCATAACAACCCGAGTTTAAACCCTGGCAATTACATTTTTAATCTGGATTTGATTCTACCTACATGGCTTCAATCATGCTTACGTGGTTTAACATATACCTACGTGGAATTCACAGGTGGTTACATGGATTAAAATGTAAGTGAGGTGGCCTTCTATAGTGATGACGTGGCTTTAATTGTGGATGATGTGGCTTTCTTTGATGATTATGTGGCATTAATCTTGCCAAGTCATCATTCTGGTATCCACTTATATATAATGTAAGATAACACTCGTAATATGTAAAAAGTACCATTCATTATATTATAAGTATATATCGTTTGGTAGGATCGTTTAGCAATAAAAAAATACAACTTCACCACTCACGATGTCTCACAATGTAAGAAACAAATATAAATAAAAAGTTTCAAAATACATCCTTAAAGTATACGAAAAGTTATAAAACCGACCATATACTTTTACCTATTTATGACTTTTTTATATTAACAAACTTTATTCATCACATATAAAACGCATATCTATCGATTAATTCGGAAAAAAATGTCACTGAAAAGATCAACGAATCGCGAACAAAACGAGTCCAATATTGCAATGCTTCTAACATGCGCACGATTTTATAAAAAATGTTAAAGTTTAATATATATTTTTAAGAAACTTACGGAAATACACTATGAGGTTATCGGTTCATTGCACGGTTAGTCCCAACGAATGACAAATAGTACTTGGGATTATCGGTCTGTTGCAAAATTAGTCTCGCGCGCCCCGCAACGACGCGCGAGTTACGAACCTCGTTTACAATTATCAATCTATACATTTATTTAGAAAGCAGGTTGCATTGAGTTGCATTAAATGCATCGGGTCGACCTGACCCGGTCCGACGCACTCGGGTGCATTTAATGCACCAGGAATCCGGGTTGCATTAAATGCATCATCTCGACCCGTCCCGGGTGCATTTAAGGCGCCGGGTCGACCCGACCCCGTCCGACTTTTATTTTCGCAATCCGTCAGTATTTACGAAAGAGTCCCTCGGGTATTTACGAAATACCCCTCGCACTATGTGTCAAATTACGAAAACTTCCCTCCTTTTTACGTTTTTTATGTTTTCGTCTGTTTTTGGACGTTTTCTTCTGTTTTTGATTTATTTCTCTTTTTTCTTATGTTTTCATCTGTTTTCTTACTTTTTGTACGTTTCATATGTCTTTATACGTTTCCAAAAACAAAAAAAAAATACGAACGAAAATGTAATAAAACAGACGAGAACGTACGAAAGCGAACGAAAACGGACGTAAATGTAAGAAAATGGACGAAAACAAACAAAAACGTAAAACAACATACCAAAACGTAAGAAAACATAGAAAACCGAACGAAAACGTAAAAAAGCAGACGAAAACGTAAAAAACGGACAAAAACGTAAGAAATCGAACAAAAATGTAAAAAACAGACAAAAATGTAAGTAATCAGACGAAAACGTAAAAAATGGACGAAAACGTAAGAAATCGAACAAAAACGTAAGGAAAACGGACGAAAACATAAAAAAATTAGACGAAAACATAAGAAATCAGACTAAACCGTAAGAAATCAGACGAAAACGTAAAAAAAACAGGAAAAAACGTAAGAAATAAGAAGAAAACGTAAGAAATCAGACAAAAATGTAAAAAACGTATGAAACGTAAGAAAATGTAAAAAACGAACAAAAACGTAAGAAAACATTCGAAAAACAGACGAAAACGTAAGAAATCAGACGAAAACAAAAGAAATCGGACGAAAACGTAAAAAACGGACGAAAACTTAAAAAAATGGACGAAAAACGTAAAAAACGGGCGAAAACGTAAGAAATTGGACTAAAACGTAAAAAACGGACGGAAACGTAAGAAATTGGACTAAAACGTAAGAAAACGAACGAAAACGTAAAAAACAAACGAAAACGTAAGAAATCCGACGAAAACGTTAAAAAACGGACGAAAGTGTTAGAAATTAGACAAAAACGTAAAAAACAGACGAAAACGTAAAAAACAGGCGAAAACGTAAAAAAACTAAAAAAAACGTAAAATATCATAAAAACAGACGAAAACGTGCCGAAACGAATTAAAACTATGAAAACGTTCAAAAAATGTATAAACATAAAAAATGTTAAGGTTTATATCAATCTTCTTGTTGTAACTAATTAGGGTATCGAGCTTTTGGCCCATTCTAATGACCCATTCGACCCATTCTTGAGATTCATTTGACTCATTCTTGGTTTTCACACAAAGAATGAGGTAACCTATTTGGACCCACCACTCTAGTTTCAATCCACCTAATTCAACTTATAAGGTGACCTATTTGACCTATTTTTGTTTACGTGGGTTGAAATTGCCATCTCTACTAAACTCATTAAACTTTATGGTTAATACCCTTCAATTTTACTAATATAACAATTCAACCCGTGAATACATTAACATATATGTTTTCAATCCTTTACATCATTTTTCTTAGGGAAATTCCCTAAAAGGTCCGAGTTCAAGGGTGCTAGTCACTTTCTCCTCCAAAAAATATTTTTAAGCCAAAAGAGTCTAGGGCGACTGTGCGTTGGGGGCAACCTCACCACAACACGCCATGTGTCCGTATTTGTAATGTACAAATATTTTGGGCAACTGGTACTATTAGGATGACATGTACTAGGGCGACTGATTTTTTGGTCATTTTACATTTGTAAAAGGACTGACAAAACGTACATCCGTCATAGGGCGACATGTACTTAAGGGCAACCAAACTAGGGCAACTATTACTTATATATTTTTGTACATATATACAAATCAAAATATTACTTATACCAAAAATATTATACCAATACCTACAATATACTCCCCCACTTCATTTCCCACATTCTCTCCCACACATAAACCTTTCCATCTACCCGCCCCCTATTTTCTCCCGTTTTGATTAAAATCCCTATTTTCTTCAAAACGACATTTGCATTTCCTTGTAATCACATTATGTGAAACTAATCAAACACAAATTAGTCATTTGTTGGAGCAGATGTGGTGCTTGCCGATAAGTTTCAATTATATTAATTATATTTATAGTTTACAAAATCTTGTTTGTGTTTTCACTGGTTTCTTATTGTTAGTAATTTAAGTTGT
>BQNB010115750.1:10591-21497 GCA_026074375.1 Tanacetum coccineum
TTTTATAATTAAAATGGGTAGTTGTAGACTAAAAATAGATCTTAAACATCTTGCTTGAGGCGAGATTATAACTCATTAATTGTTTGGGTAAAAAAATACATATGAGATTAGAACTCATGCTATTATAGACCATTTATCTGTTTTAATAAGGTTGATGCTCTCTTGGCTGTTTCTGCGAATGATAACGGTATCAAAATATTGGCAAATTCTAATGGTCTTTTGTTACTTCACATTTTTGAGAACCTTTCATTTTGTGGTGCTGCTTCAAGAACTCCTCAAGCCGCAAAGGTAGTTGTATTTTAAGATTAACTGAGCTTTTAAATCACAAGACCCAGTTGACCCGCGAACCTTCTAACATGTGTTTATAGATGACACGAACTCAGAATTTATACTTCTTATTCTTTCTATATCTTGCCAATCTCAAACACACACATACAGCTGCAAGAAAAACAAATCCAACACTTACTTGTACACACGATCTCCAAAAACATGAATGAATACTCATGTTTTAATATACCATTTAACCAACCCACTGATTGTATGACCTCTAAGTTAGAGTATAAGGTACTAACCTTGTAGACAGTTACAAATCGTCCTTGCTAAAGTTTATTGGACTAATCCCAACTTCTAGTGGCTTTCACAACAATGAAATACTTGAAGTTCAAGCTACTATCCTTGAGTGTATTTTCCAATCTCTTGACAGCATAAGAACCTAAAATGATTGTAATATTTAATTTACAATTTCTGTTTTATGACATAATCAAGTGGTGTAGTATGAAATATAATATTCCTCTTCTTTTGTAAATATTTGTGATTCCAAATATATTTTTTCAATCATAAAAGCAACTGCAAGTACCACTATAGAACTATCCGAAAACATTGATCACAAGTTGGTTGAATCAGTGTATTGTTAAAGGGACTATTATTGCAACAAATAATTGGTGATGACTAATCAATCTAAAGATCTTAACCTTTAATTCTTTGACTTCCTATCATAGTAAAGGTCTATCAAATTAGGCTAAATGAAGAGGTAGACCTGTAATTTTAGTTACTTTTGGGATTGGCAGCCCTTTCTCCATAACCATGGTATGTTTGCATTGGAAGCAGCACCAAGCTACAACAACAGCAGGCTACAACAACAGTAGAAATTAACATCAGTAATAATGAAACTAATCGATCAGTGGACATCCAAATGCTAGTAAAGTAAATATTCTTACTTGATATTCGTCTTGAATATACAAATTTGAAAGCTGAAAAAAATATATATCATAAATGATTACAACATAAAATGAATAACAAACTTAGAATACATTTTAGAAACATAAAGAACTATAGTGAAAAAGTAGCAAAAAGAAGCACGTACAACGAAACATGTACATGAAGAATTGGAGCCTCTACTTTATGAATGTGAGATCTCTACGGGTCATCATTTAGTATGGAGCTTTCTATACATGTGCAGATTAGTTGAACACGCTCTGCATTAAGGAAAACGCGTGACAACACCACATCATTGTTTGAGCATATATGTTTTTAGGGGAAGTATAGGAATAACCTATCATAGGGGCTGTTCGGAAAGTGTGTTGTGTAGAGTTATAAACCTCATAATTCTTCACAAAACAACATAAAGTTTATCCACCAAACAACCTCAGATACTGCATAAAGGATGTTTAGACAGATATACTTGACTACGGTTAGAAGCTGTATGGGAATAACCTATCATAGGGGTCATGTGTCAATGGGTCATGTTCAGGTAGCCATGGAGACTCCTGGTATCAAAAAGACCAAGACACTTGTGGTTGGGTTAAGTGTGACAACTTCTTTATAACAAACAGGCATCCCTGGATAATTGTTACTGTTTCTTGGCTAACTATGCATAGTGAGGCCTGTCTAAGACAATTGCTCCTTACCAAAAGCCAAATTAATAATGTGTTATATTAGTAGTTTAGTGGCTTGGTTTTGAAGTTTCGGTCAATTTTAGAGATCACATTTTGATCATGAAAGTAGAAGTATCTTCTAAGATTTGGTTATTGTATTATAAAAAAAAGAGTGATTATCATTATGAATCATTAATTCTACCTTACGTTCTATTTCTAAACAATAAAGATATTCGAAAAATATAATATAAAGAAAACTTGAATTCACAAACATATAAAAAAGAATATAGGAAATGACCTGATGTGTCCGAAATGTAAGACAAATAGAGTTATTTTGTGGTGTATCATATCAAGACTACGTCATTAACTACAAAATTAAACATAAAAGGCTCAATAACATTGAGGAAACATCGAATAACCAAAAGAGTGTAAAGCCATAATCCCTTCAATAATCATATGACAAACATCACATTGATGGCTAATTATGAATTTTCATAAACAAAACTTGAAGAGACAACTCTACGTTGGAAATTCCACAATGTAATTATGACCATACACTTAATTATAAAAAACCAAACAAAACAAATTGACATGTTTAGCAAGTTTAATTAAATATAATCAATTGGGGCTTTACTTGTAATTAAAACCATAAGCACTTTTCATTAGTGGTAGCTAATCACTGGAAGATCCCACCCTTCAAAGTACACACTGGTCTTTTACTTTTGATCAGCATTGACACCAAATAAAATTAAACCAGACGAGAACAATATAACAACCCATAATTTTCATCAATGTAATTATCCATCTATTAAATTAAATGCACTGTAATATCCATCTATTATATATACCATCTTTTTATAGGGAAATTTTTGCTTTATCTCATTATGCAACGTAACTTGCATTTTAAAGTAAACGAGCTCACGCAACCTACCTATGCCAACTCAATCTATGTTTATATCATGTAAACATCCTAATATGTCAAATATATATCTTAATATCATTTTTACCAAGTACATTATCCATTTAACGTACCATTTACAACGTTATATCAAAATAGACTTTATCCGTTAATGTTTATATCAAAACCTAATGTATACATAAAAAAATGAATGTGTAAGCCTTCAAACATGTGTACAAGTGTACAATGCACAACATTAGAAATATAATTTCCCTCTAACTCAATGTACAACTTATTTAAGCTCAATGTACAAGTTAATAATGCAAGAAAGTTAAACTATGTCATTTTACCTCCTAAATCACTTTAGTTTCTTACTACCACTTTAGAACAAGGTACAAGCACTTATTGCATGACTCCTAAATCGTAAATAGTCCTAAAACTCTAATCTAAACCCCTAAACAAGACCCTAAAACCCTAATTTCACTTTAAACCTAAAAACTAAACCCTAAACCATAAAACTAAACCCTAAACCTTAATCATAAACCCTAAACCTTAATCCTAAACCCTAATCCTAACATTAAACTTCATAAACCCTAACCTTAACTTGAATTCAACCCTAAAAATCCTAACCCGAAATCAAAAACCAACCCGACACCTTTAGATTCATTTTTAACCCATTTTTAAGCAACCAAGCACCTCAAGCACCACCATGACCTCACCACCATTTCACCAAGCAAGCAACCAAGCACCTTCATCACCACCTTGGCAACCAATTTTGGCCTTGTTACCTCCTTGTCACCCCATGTAAAATGACCCCTCCACCACCCCACACCTTGCATAGCTACACTCCTAGCTCTTCCTAATAACCCTACATCCTTACTTAGTCACTACTCTATAGCTCTTGATCCCTACACCAAGTAATCTTGGCCTCCAAGGTGTAAAACTAGGGCATTAAGGGTTTTCGAACCCTATATATAGCCGAAACACACACCCCATTTCAAATCACACCTCAAATCTTAATCACAAATACAAATGGAGTTCTAGCTCAACCAAGGAAGAAGTAGAAGGTCCATAAGATCAAAATAGAAGCCAAGAATCAAGAGAAAGAAGCCCTTGAAGTCGTTTCTAGGCATACGAACCCAAAAACCCTATTTTAACCCGTTTTAGCTCAAGTAAGCTCAAAATCTTGTTCAATAAGCTCATAATTTGTTTTAGAATGTTCATAAGACTCTTAAGATCATATATAAATTCTTGTTTGATCCCTTGATCCACAAACCCATGCGTTTTTTGATTAAAACCCTAAAAATGACCCGTTTTGATTTTCTAGCTAACGAATCGTTTTTCTAAACTTTTTATACGTTAGAACATCTTATTTTAGCATATTCTAATAAGCTATAACCTGCAAATATCATTTGGAATCCTAAAATAAGTTTGCATGGCTTTTTAGACTTGTTTTGCAAATGTATTCCATGTTAGGGGTATATATCGTAACTTTCTGAAATTTATAACTAAAGGGGCTAAAAATGTCATTATTCCAAATTTATAACTATAAAGACCTATCTTGCCAAGTTTCAAAGTTAAAGGTTTAAATTATATAAACTTTATATATAAAGGACCAAACTTGTAAATGTTTATAAACCAAGTGTATATATTTCTATTTTTGCAAACTTAAAAATATAAAATATAATATTTTTATATAATTTATAAAAATATATATTAATATTATAAACTCGATTTTATTAAAACCCGACACATTTATCGTTATTAATCATCGATCGACGCATTATAAAACAATTACGTTATATAATTAACGCAATTTATCATCAACTAGCTTTTGAATAAACTTAAAATCTTAATGTATCACGTTACTAGGGAGCTTCATGTGAGATATTTCATTCAGGTATACGTTTTGACGAGTTTGCTGGGTTTTCGATTTAAAGTGTCCTGGCTCCTCAAACGTTTACTACATGACCTCTGAATTATGATGGCCCGAACAGTGATACAATATTTCCATAAATTAATAAATCAAATGTTAAACTTCATGAAGTTTTGAAATATAAACAATCAAACTAAGACTTGAGATAGTACCCCAGGTTGCGTGACGTAGCTATTACTTTCACTTGATATACTTTTGCCATCAATCAGATTTCCCCTGTTAAGGTGAGTTCATAGCCTTGCATTTCAATCTTTAAATGTTTCATAAACCCGCGAGGGGGGTACATGCTATAAATCATGAATACAAGTGTTTTTTTAACTGTATGCTATCTTGATGCATTATTGCCTAAGTCCCTACTTTTGCCATTAAGAACCCACTATCATGAACCGTTAATTACTTGTAACCGAATGTACTGGTTGAGTAAGCATGAATGCTGTGAATTGATCTATTTAGGACTGAACTCCCCCGTTGGTATACCTATACTTTTGATAACCAAACGCACTTCATTTGAATATCTATGCTGGTGTTTGGCAAAGGCACCCGTTGGGGCAACAACTTGTGATTATTGATTATCTCAAGGCTTCAGTGTCATGAGCTTAGGGCATTAATATATTTTTTTTATAATTGTATCTACATTGCAAGTATTACTATTATGGGTGTATAACAAAGTAACCCACTATGACTTGTATTCAAAATGTTTATCTTAAACCTATAAATTTCACTCAACCATTTTGTTGATCTTTTTAGCATGTTTATCTCAGGTAATTGAGCAACTTATGGCACGGAGTGGCACGGACTTGAAGATGGCTAAACTGTTATCATTTAAACTTTATGTTTCTAGATTTTGAGACATCTCTTTTGTTAAAACTCTGATGAATAAATGAATGATAACTAAATTTTCCAAAAACATCTTTTTATGAGTCGTTTTATATGACTATGACTGTTGTACTATGAAATAATACCCCAGATTAGCTTCCGCTGCTATACGTAAAAATGGGGGTGTTATAGATTGGTATCAAGAGTCACGGTTATAGAGAATAAGGTTAAAACCTTAACTATAACTACTTTTCTTTTTTCATCCAAGAAAGTCCTCCGTGTCACTACATCTCTCGAATAATATGTAAAGATACATAACTATTATACTATTGTATAAATAACTTATGTTATTTACCCCTGGGTTGTTAACAGAGTGATGTCTTCTCCTAACCACCCTACTTCCAATATTAAGGATGCTTTTTCCTCTAACTTTCCGGACTTATCCCGGCTTCCTCGGACTATTCCCCAGCTTCACCGAGAAAAACTTATTCTAGCTCTTCAAATAACTCATTTGGTTTAGTTCTAATAGCTTCACCAACTCTTTCACTTTTTCATAATGACCCCTATATGAAGGTCATGCAAGCATATTATGCAAAAGAATCACCTATTCCACCACCAACTATTGTGCCTCCATCTTCAATGCTATCACCAATGTTTAATCGAGGCCGTGACCGATCATCCTCCTCTACTTCTACCCTACCTCAAGAATTTGAGATAGGATAAAGTTCTCATAAGACGAGTTTGGAACGTCACGAGGAACAAATTGAGGAAATTTTAAATCACCTAGATGAGCTCTCTCTCGACCGCATTGAGCACATGAAAGACAAAATAGAAGGTCTTGGAAAAGGTCGGGTGATCATACAACAAGATTTTGACAATCTGGAAACCGAACTCCAGGAGGCTCGTGCTCAAATTTCTAATCTTCAAAGAAAGCAAATGGGAAATAACAACACTTGTCAAATTTTGACTATGTACAGTACAAAGGCAAGTCGTTCATGATATAATACAATGGTGATCCCGTTATACCTTGTTGTTTCATAATACCGATTTATTCATCCTATATCCTATAAATTCTTGTATATCGTTGTCTCTGTCTTCATCATTATGAATCTTACCGTAATCCCTATAAAATAAACTAATAAGATAGATGCTTGTTAGAATTCATATCAAATAAGTATCTTTGATTTCAATATCACTATTGTTAAAAATGCTTAAAGTTCAAAAATAAGCATTGCATTTTAAGCATTTTATAGAAAGACTTGTGATATCATTCTTATTACGTGTTGTCTTATGTTGATAGATGCCTCCCAAACAAACATCAACATCCGAAGCACCAGCTATGACTCAGGCTTCTATCAAGAAACTAGTTGCTGACAGTGTTGCCGCAGCTCTGGAAGCACAAGCTGCAACAATGGCCAGTACTAGCAATCCCAATAGGAACACCGGACCTACCAGAACTCCTGTAGCAAAAACGGGAAACTATAAAGAATTCATAAGCTGTCAACCTTTCTACTTCAATGGTACGGAAAGAGTAGTTGGCCTCATTCGCTGGTTTGAACGAACCGAATCAGTATTTTCTCATAGCAAATGTGCTAAGGAAAACAAAGTGACATTTGCTATTGGTACCCTGACTGATGATGCCTTGTCCTGGTGGAATGCATACGCTCAACCTATTGGAATAGATCAAGTCAATAAGATCACCTGGACTGAATTGAAAAGGCTCTTAACAAATAAGTATTATCCTCAAACTGAAGTCAGGAAAATGGAAGATGAATTTTACAATCTAACTGTAAAAGGAAATGATCTTAAAACTTATGTTAGAAGATTCCAGAAATTAGCAATCTTATGTCCGAACATGGTACCAAACACCAAGAAACTCATGGAAGTTTTCATCGGAGGATTACCCAAAAGTATTGAAGGAAATGTTACCGCCTCAAAGCCTCAAACTTTGGAGGAAGCTATTACCATAACTCAGAGGTTAATGGATCAGGTAACAAAGCACAATTCTATACAAGGAACCAATGATCACAAACGAAAGTTTCATGATAGAAGGAACACCACTAACAGCAACAACTATCCCAATAATCTTATCAACAACTACCAAAACAACCATAGCAACCGCAACAATGATTACCGCCAACAACAGAACAGAAGACAGGAAACCTTCAGGTCTTATGCTGCCACCCCAACTGAAAATAGTAGGTATACTGGAAGCCTTCCTTTGTGTAAGAAATGCACTTTGCATCACACAGGAACTTGCACTGTTAAGTGTAATACTTGCAACAAGGTGGGCCATTTGACCAGAAATTGCAAAAACAAGGGGCCAACCACTGGAAGTAATCTGCTACCAGTGATAGTTACCATGCCAGTATTAAGGAAGCACCATTTGAGGCACTTTATGGTTGAAAGTGTAGATCACCTATTTGCTGGGCTGAAGTTGGAGATGTTTAACTTACGAGGCCAGAAATAATCCATGAAACCACCGAAAAGATATTGCAAATTCGACAATGCTTACAAGCTGCAAAAGATCGGCAAAGAAGTTACGCCAATGTAAGGCGAAAACCTTTAGAATTTCAAGTTGGAGATCGTGTTATGTTAAAAGTGTCACCTCGTAAAGGTGTCATCCGATTCAGAAAAAGAGGAAAGCTTCATCCCCAGTACATTAGACCATTTAAAATTCTTAAAAGAGTCGGTCCAGTGAAATATAAACTTGAGCTTCCTGAAGAACTCAGAAATGTCCATAATACCTTTCACGTTTCTAATCTAAAGAAATGCTTATTTGACGAATCCCTTGTCATTCCAATGAAAGAGCTTCGGCTTGATGACAATCTCAAATTTGTGGAAGAACCAGTGGAGATTATGGATCGAGAAATCAAGCAACTAAGACAAAATCGTATTCCTATAATCAAAATAAGATGGAACTCTAAAATAGGACCAGAATTTACATGGGAACGCGAAGATGAAATCCATGTCAAATATCCACATCTGTTTTCAAACATCACTCCGGCATCTAACTAAATATCGGGACAGGATTTCTTTTAAGGGAGGAGGACTATAACAACCTGTAATTTTCATCAATGTAATTATCCATCTATTAAATTAGATGCACTGTAATATCCATCTATTATATATACCACCTTTTTACAGGGAAATTTTTGCTTTATCTCATTGTGCAACGTAACTTGCATCTTTAAAGTAAACGAGCTCAGGCAACCTACCTATGTCAACTCAATCTATGTTTATATCATGTAAACATCCTAATATGTCAAGTATATATCTTAATATCATTTTTCCAAGCACATTATCCATTTAACGTACCATTTACAACTATATATTAAAATAGACTTTATCCGTTAACGTTTATATCAAAACCCTAATTATATGTAATGTATACATAAGCCTTCAAACATGTGTACAAGTGTACAATAAATAAAATTTGAAATATAATTTCCCTCCAAGTCAATGTACAACTTATTTAAGCCCAATGTACAAGTCAATAATGCAAGAAAGTCAAACTAGGTCATTTTATCTCCTAAATCACTTTAGTTTATTACAACCACTTTAGCACAAGGTACAAGCACTTAATGCATGACTCCTAAACCCTAAACCTAAACCCTAAATCATCCTAAAACTCTAATCTAAAACACTAAACCCTAAACGAAACCCTAAAACCCTAATTTCACTTTAAACCTAAAAACTAAACCCTAAACATTAAAACTAAACCCTAAACCTTAATCCTAAACCCTAAACCTTAATCCTAAACCCTAATCCTAACATTGAACTATCTTAAACCCTAACCTTAACTCGAATTCAACTCTAAAAATCCTAACCCAAAACCAAAAACCAACCCGACACCTTTAGATTCATTTTTGATGCATTTTTAAGCAACCAAGCACCTCAAGCACCACCATGACCTCACCACCATTTCACCAAGCAAGCAACCAAGCACCTCCATCACCACCTTGGCCACCAAGTTTGGCCTTGTCACCTCCTTGTCACCCTATGTAAACCGAACCCCTCCACCACCCTACACCTTGCATAGCTACACTCCTAGCTTTTCCTAATCACCCTACATCCTTCCTTTGTCACTACTCTATAGCTCTTGATCCCTACACCAAGTATTTTTGGCCTCCAAGGTGTAAAACTTGGGCATTAAGGGTTTTCGAACCCTATATATAGCCGAAACACACACCCTATTTCAAATAACACCTCAAATCTTCATCACAAACATAAATTGAGTTCTAGCTCAACCAAGGAAGAAGTAGAAGGTCCCTAAGACTAGAATAGAAGCCAAGAATCAAGAGAAGGAAGCCCTTGAAGTCGTTTCTAGGCGTACGAACACAAAAACCCCATTTCGACCCATTTTAGCTCAAGTAAGCTCAAAATCTTGTTCAATAAGCTCATAATCTATTTTAGAAAGTTCATAAGACTCTTAAGATCATAGATAAACTCTTGTTTGATCCCTTGATCCACAAACCCATGCATTTTTTATTAAAACCCTAAAAACGACCCGTTTTGATTTTCTAGCTAACGAATCTTTTTCTAAACTTTTGATACGTTAGAACATCTTATTTTAGCTTATTATAATAAGCTAAAACCTGAAAATATCATTTGGAATCCTAAAATAAGCTTGCATGGCTTTTTGGACTTGTTTTGCAAATGTATTTCATGCTAGGGGTATATATCGTAACTTTCTAAAATTTATAACGAAAGGGGCTGAAAATGTCATTATTCCAAATTTATAGCTATAAGGACCTATCTTGCCAAGTTTTAAAGTTAAAGGTTTAAATTGTATATACTTTATATATAAAGGACTAAACTTGTAAAAGTTTATAAACCAAGGGTATATATTGCCATTTTTGTAAACTTAAAAATACAAAATATAATATTTTTATATAAATTATAAATATATATATTAATATTATAAAAGTCGATTTTATTAAAATCCGACACATTTATCGTTATTAATCATCGATCGACACATTATAAAACAATTACGTTATATAATTAACGTAATTTATCATCAACTAGCTTTTAAATAATCTTAAAATATTAACGTATTACGTTACTAGGGAGCTTCATGTGAGAGATTTCATTTAGGTATACATTTTGACGAGTTTGCTGGATTTACGATTTAAAGTGTCCTGGCTCCTCAAACGTTTACTACATGACCTCTGAATTATGATGGCCCGAACAGTGATACACTATATCCATAAATTAATAAATTAAACATGATTAAACATTATAAATATTTGACAATCAAACTAAGACTCGACATATTCTCCTAGGTTACATGACAAAGCTTGTAACACCCCCATTTTTACATATAGCAGCGGAAGCTAATCTGGGGTATTACTTCAAGGGTACAACAGTCATAATCAT
>BQNB010115751.1:0-21497 GCA_026074375.1 Tanacetum coccineum
CATCAAATTCAACGCTATATAAGTTACAAGAAGACCTAGGTATAATTTCATAAAGATTTTAGTACAACGTTGTTAGACAACCGAAAAATCCATAAAAAGCAATATTGATTTACTTTTCTGTTATTAATCTATCATACCAAATCCGTAAGCAAACATTGCCCACAAGAAATATCCAGCTCGAATGTGCTTTTTCGCCAACCAATCATATCTACATCATGTATTTGGAACAAAACATAAAAATCCAATCTTTAAATTCATAGCTGGCAAATTGGATCAGATAAAGGTCAACATAGGTTCGGGTCAAAGCAGGTAATTCTAGGCAGGTCAATAGGGTAAAAAACAAACCTGAGGGAAAACGCGATTAATAAACCAGGTAAGAGAATGTCACCAAATCCGATGATACTAAATCCACCCCACGGGTCAAACATGCGAGGTATTTTCAGTAGCATTGGGATACCATCCTCCCCACTTTTATCACCACGAGCCACCTATAAAGAAAACAATTATCGAGCAAAGGATTAGTTTAGCACCAAAACTAGAAGTGGTCGACCAGTGCCAAATTAGGAAAAAGGTTGACATACCACAATCATCACACTTTCGTGGAACAATTTCTTAGAAAGGAATACCCAAAATATGTCATACAAGAAAGCACAACCTAGCAAAACCGTCCCGACCTGAAAAACAAAACACAAAAAACAGTTTTAAGTGTTCTGTTATTTGTGAAATATATAAAGTAACCCTTAATAAAGATGAATTTACCTTGAGATTAGGTACATGCACAATCTGAAGTACCGTAATTATCAGCGCTATTCCCTGAGGAAATGAAGGATAACCAAAAGATCATTAGTTCAGCTTTATAGGAAATTATATGATGTTTACGTATAAAGCTGACTTACAAGTATATCTTGACCGATCCAAGCAAACTTTGTTTCACGATACACTGCCCAAAGAACGGCAAAGACTATGCAGAATGGCATAACAGCAATGGTAAGATATGAAATAGCTCCATAGAACGGTACTTTGATGTAAGATTGTGCGGCATGTTTGAACCACCTAAAAAAATATGGTATAATATACTTTTTAATCGTCACAGGACCCAAAAGCTAAATTAGCCGATGTAAAAACAGAATAAGAAGAAAAACAGTGCACCTTGACAGCAAAGCACAGATGCAAGTTTGCAATCCCTGCATGTAACAAACCAGTCTTTGATTAGATTTTATGTAATAGAACTGATAAGTTACGGGTTTTTAGAGGGAGACCAATACCTCTACTCCTCCTATGCAGAAAATGACCACCAAAAGTTCGATGAACCATGCGGACATTAACTTGTAAAGGAGAACCAAGAAGCAAGAAGCAACGATGACAAACAAGATTGCTGACTTTGTATTGACTTCCACAATCCCGCTTGTTCCAACAACTTTTGTGTTTGAAAGTTCCTCTGAAAAATCCTACAAGAGTCAGAAACCTCATACGTCAATGCACACCACGTCAACACTAAGTAGGACAAACATGTTTCAGAAAGGGAAGATTAACATTATTAGGACCTGCAGTAATTTATCATGTTCTATAGCTGCTTCATTGGCACTCCATGCCGACCAATAAGAGGCACATAAGATGGTACCGACTGCCATCAACCATAAAAATACTTCGGCTATGTCTACCACTGGTCTTCGCGGTGAGTATAACTGCACGGAGACTAGAGTGTGGTTGAATAATACCTTTAGAAAAGAGTGGCGTGATAATATAAACTAAAGTAGATTACAAGGATTGTCCATGTCGTTCGCTTAAATTTAAAACTGTCTCCAAAAAAATAATTACACTGTCCATCCCTCAGTGCTACTTTGTAGCACTTGTATACATGAGCCTCTAGGTCCAACGGCCCATTTGGAAAATTACGTAAATAACCATATTGTTATTTACTAAAATTAAACAGATGGCTGTTAAATCTAACAGCTTAGGGACATAAGTGTTACAAAGTAGCAACCAATGGATGGGTATAGCAATTACTTCTTTTTACGGACAATTCAAAATTCTTTAGCAAATCACATGATTAATTTATTCTTGAAAATTAGACTCTTAAGGGTAAAAGATGCTCAAGCGCATTTTTAGCTCATACAACTAGGGGTGGCAATTTCTGACCCGACACGAAACCCGATCTGAAACCGACACGAAAGTTAACAGGTTCGGGTTGAGCCTAAATATATTTGGGTCAGGTTTGGGTCGACATATCTAACCCGTTTATTAAACAGGTTAGGTTCGGGTTGAAAATAAATTAAACGGGTCGACCCGCCAACCCGTTTAAGATTTTTTTTAAGTTTAAAATTATTTATATTTTATCATATGGGTTAAATGAGTTAAACTGGTCGACCTATAAACCCATTCAACGTGTTTAACCCGTGTAATGTGCCAACTTTTGTATATAAAACGGGTTAAATGGGTCAACCCAAGACCCGTTTATTCAACCCGTGTAACCTATTTAACTCGTCAACCCACTTATATATACGGGTTAAATAGGTCAGGTTCAGGTTATGTATAAACAGGTTAGGGTTGACATAGCTGACCCGATTATTTAAATGGGTCGGGTTTGGGTTGAGGTTTTCTGACCCGCCAACCTGTCAACCCGAACCCGCCAACCCGAACCCGACCCAAATTGCCACCCCTAGTTAACACCACATAGGCAAACCCTTTTGATAAAACCAACAAAGCAAGTCAAATTGGAATCGACATATATGCATGTAGGGGTGTTTACAAATCGCTCAATATTCACAAAAACCGAAAATCGAAACCGAGTAAAGTTGAACCAAATTTGTAATCGAACCGAGTTTATCAAAACCGAACCGAATCAAATTAAATATTTGAATTTTGGTTTAGATATTATTTTAACAAAATAAGAACTGAAAACCGAATTCACACACACACACACAGACAGATATATATATATATATATATATATATATATATATATATATATATATATATATAAAAGCTATAAAAACTCTTTCCTAGTATAAATATAATATTTTTTAAGCTTGAAATTTTTTGTTTGGAGAAAGTTAAATGAAAAAAAACATAAATTAAGTAATTTGAGTTACTCAAATCAATCCGAAACCGAACCAAATTCAAATTTAATTTTCAGTTTGATTTTTCGAAAGAAAATTTTAACCAAAGCAACCGAACTGAATAAACCTAACAACCCGATAATCGAACCCATGGTCGAATCACCAATTGAGTTACCCGACTAACCCACTAACCACCAACACGCCCAACTAGTTGGGCACAAATTACCGCCATAGGGGGTGTTTGTTTCGACTTATGTGTGACAACCATGGTTTGATCAGGTTAGAATGCGCTTCTAGATTCTAATTTTGTGCTATTTTGTGTGATCTTATGTGTTTTGGTGAATTATTTGATTTGAAATGAGTATGAATAGGATCATTTAAGAATTTAAAATGATCATTTTATCGTATGAGCATGAGAATATGAGCAAGTGTGAAAAGAAATATGGAAGTTATGTGTAACTTTCCATACTTAGAAAGTGAGCCTAGAAATGAAAGAGTGTAATTTTTTTAGAAGTGAAATTATATTTTTAGAAAGTGCGGTTTATTGCGTTTTAATAAAAAGGTATAGTTAAAATAACGTAGGTTTTTGTAGAAACTTAAGGTAATGTTAATTATTAGTTAATTAAAATAAAAATAAAATTTTATATAGGTGAATAGTAAATTCGTGAATAGTAAAAGAAAAAAAAAGGGTTTTGGGTTTAATTTTTGTATTAGCCTAATTAGAGTTGGACTAGGATATTTAGGATCTTTAAATAAAAGGCCTAGCCCATAACTCCTTCTCCCCTAATAACCTAACTCGTCCCATAGTCCCTAGAGAAAGAAAAAATTCGGCTGCCATTAGAGAACCAAGAAAGATTCAAGAATTTTAGGGTTTTTGCTCATAAAGGTAAATATATTAAACCTCTTTAAATCTTTTTAATTCTTATAGCTTAATTATGATGGATTAGGGTTTTAATAAAATACAGATCTTAATGAGTAATTAATGTTAATAGCATTGATTAGAATTGAATTAGGGGCATAACCATGTAAATTACATGTTAGGGTTTGCATGGATTGATGTTATATTGATGAGCAGAATTTAGGTCAGATTGATTGACGTTTTTCTCCATGATGGGGAATGCAAACGACATGATTCTTTTTTTTAAACTGAAGGATTTTGAATCTACTTTTCAAAAAATCCGGCCTCAACAGTTTTTGAGGTCGGGAAGTCAATTAAATAATGGTTACAAGATTCGTTGTCAAAACTGTGTTTTCAGACAAATGTTTAGTAAACTAGGTGATGTGAAAACCCTACTTCAAGTAAGTGATATAAATTGAATCCCTTTTACAGAAAGTAACTTTCATATGTCTATTAAGAAACCCTAAAAGTTCTAAGGCTAAAATTAATTTTAAGCTGGGTTTTGATGTCAAAACGTTTTGGTGTGCAATCAGACCCGAAATTGACCAGTTTGTAATTTTGATTTTCAAGGGTATACTTATAGTTTGAATAAATGCATGGGCTTCTGATGAGATTTAGTATACACATGTGGGGTCATGTTTGAATTTTTGTAGGAATGTGTGATGCATATTGGTAAGGGTTGTAAGTCTGTGCAGTTGGGTAAAAATTCTGCCGAATTGAGCAGAAAGTTATAAGTGTTTAAAATAAAAGTAGAAAGTAAATAAAAGATATAATGAAGATATAAAATGATGGTAGAGAGTCTTTACATATAGTATAGATGATATTAGTCCATCATTAGGGTTGTTATATTGGATTAAGCGTTTAGCTTACCGATGGTAACATGAGCTTTTATTGTGTATGTTTGTAAGGAGAGGAGTTTGAGTTACTTGTAGCTGCGCATTCAGGTGAGTTTCATAGTCCCCAATTTTACATTGCTTATAAACTTTGGATGAAAATGATGCAAGTGTTGTGAAATGTTATGATTACTCCTGTGATAATGTGGTCTGAAATGCGTGGACATAATGTTGGTTTTTTTTTTTTTTGTATAGTATGTTACGTGCTAATTATAGTGATTGAAGGGATTGAAGAATGAAAAAGAAATGTAAGGATAAAGGGTGAAAAGAAAGAAGCCCTCCATACACTTAGGCAGAACCTGGGTCAATACATAAACTATCGGAAACAGTAAGTTGTTGTCTGACATTGAAGACAGTCATGGACCCAGTGACGCTATGCACAACCCTCCCTAGCCACTCAAGGTATCTCAAAAGACTCTTGTTTCATTTCTCACGAAGATTACACTTATTTCTATCGACTTTCTCACTCTGAGTTAGTCTGCTCCAGCCTCTGATCAATAAAAGCAAAGTTCACAATTGAGTCTAGAGCCAAAAGAGATCATCCATAATTCTCATTAGGACACTTGTCAAAATTATGCTTGCTAAGTCACACAATGTGAATAACAAGATATATATTAAGAGTCCTACGTATTATCCTTGTAGGTGACTTGTGCGATTCTATATGAATCAAACTTGTGACAACTGGAAAGAAACGATGGTGCGATTCTATAAGAATCAAACTTGTTCTAGGTTATGAATTGACGATTGATGATGAATTTTGAAATGATTAACACTCTCGATGTGTCACAAAACCATTTTAGCAAGTGACACGTCGATTGATTTTCAAATCAATTTTTATTTCAATCGGTGAGATAGTAACTCGCTGGTTCACTCTTATCGTGTTGTCTGCTTTGAGACGTTCCGATAATGAGAACATGTTGAGTTTGATGAATCTGATACACATGTGTTAGAAAGACTCAATACTTCAGCTGGAAATCCTGTCAAGGAGATTCTTCTTAAATTGAATCTACCTGATCACAGGTCGATCCTCACGGATTCGAAGGTTACTCCAACCAAACACGGGCGAATGACAAAGCCATATTCGTCCCCCCGCTTTATTGCTAACTGTTTTAATGCAGGATACTTAAAGATGGAGGTGAAGGTACCTGATTCCAGCTGACTCACAAGATTCATAACCACATGCTCATACCCGACCGACAACCATAAAGACATCATGAAAGCTCAAGTACATGTTTCAAGACTTCCGCTACTCTGATACCGTACGTCTTTCTTGAAGTGACGAAGTATTAAAGTCAAAGAATTTCAAAGAAGTTTCCGTCACTCTGATACCGAACGTCTTTCTCGAAGTGACGAAGTGTTAAAGTTAAAGAATTTCAAGAAAGATGCAACATTAAAGCTTTTCAAGTCAACAAATCAAGAAAGGTATGAGCATGTCGGTCCATAAGTCACAAGATCACAAGGTAAAGTTTTGTATTTTCTGTGTCAAAGTGAAATTTTTCTATATCTGCAATGGTCGGGAAATTGCATAATGCAATGGGAAAAATATGTAGGTAAGTTTGCTACTTTTGCGATTATGAATTATGCCCGAAGAAAAAGTGCTACAAGGAAAAAAATTATCCGGACAAATTATGATAGTGAAGACGGTGAAATCACACCGAGGTTTATTATGTATTGTTTAAAAAAATGAAAAAAAAGAGAAAAAAACAAAAAAAAAGAAGGAGGAAAAATAGTCGGTTCAAAAGAAGTTTATACCAAAGGAATTACTTAGATCGATTATTCGTTGATACGTTACAAACATCAACGATGTAAAGTCTTGTAAAAAGTGGTCGATATCACCACTTATGTAAAAGTATGTAAAGAACGGGATGTAAGGGAAGTTGACCGTTATGGGAACGCCAACTTAGGTTGTCTTTGTCATTTCTGTGATAGAGGCGTCTGTCTATATGTTCGAGTCTTTGTCATGGAACAGTCGGGGAAAAGTTACTAGCAACCGTACCTTATTTGTTGGCTTAATCTATTTGTTTTGTGAATTTTACTTAACACCTATTTTACTTCCCTTTCCTAGCAACTAACCTTAGTGTCTACTCAAACGAGGACTTGTTCGAGCATGCATGTCTATTCCGTCGTTACGACCATGTATGAATGTCTCAGCTGCCTTGTTGGATGATGACTTTCGGTGAAAGTTAGAAGCTCCCTACCCTATATCATTCTTCATCCTAACCGTTGGTTAAACACGAACAGGGATGTGTTCGGATTGTATATGTCTATTCTGTCGTTACGGCCGTGTATGTACGATACAACTGCCTTGTTGGTGTGGTACTTATGGTGAAAGACTGTTGAATGATCAACCGTAAGCCTTCTTAACCTAATTTAGCTTTTGACATGTTCTTCCTCAGCTTTAGCGGTGGAGATGTGTATCCTAGCCAAGCCTAAGATACGAAGCTAATCACGACCGAGCAATTGAGCGTACTACTTAAATATTGCACCCTAGATTAGTTGAGTGATCTGAGTGTTTTCATTTCCATATTTTGTGAGGAGCTCAATTATGTACAGGTGATTAGGACAAAACAATGCTTAAATGGAAAATCCTCAACTTCGGTTGGGACACATTTTCATAAACTAAAACTTTTTCTAAAGTCTACTTGAGGACAAGTAGGATTTAAGTGGGGGGATATTTGATGACATCAAATAACGTCACTTTATTATATCATTTATCCCATCTATTTTGCCTACTTTTATATAATTATTTCATTATTTGGTACTTAATTGCTTTAAAGTTGATAAATGCAGTAATTCAGGAATGTTTAGTGAAGACAAGCTAAAAGACGCATAATTTGGAGCTAAAATGAAGACATTTGAAGATTGTTGAAATTTCACCAATACGCCGTATCCAACTTAAGAGATACGACATATCTGCGCCAAGACTCCACAAGAAAACGCGTTTGCCCAATTCCCAATACAACGTATCCATGTTGTCTACATACGCGTCTACATACGCCGTATCCATGAAGATAACTATTCAAAGATATAGTAAATCAAGTAAATTAGGAATGATATCAAAGATTTATTAAGAACGTAGCGCGCACTCTAAGGAATCCAGCCTAATACGCCGTATCAACCTTGCTGGATACGGCGTATCGAGTCTTTTTCAGACACTATAAATAGAAGACTCAAAAATGAGTTTTCAGTGTGCAATATCATATTCTTTATACCATACTCATTAAAGACGAATTTTAGAAAAGAAGATCAGCCACCAAGGTCAAGCATTGATCACGAATCCATAGAAGACATCGTGTAATTTTTACTCTCTTAATCGTTCGATTTTCATTGTTTGATTATGCTTATATAATTACAATGGTTGTGGGCTAATACCCTTAGGTATTAGCCATCTTAATGAAAGTTCAATGTTTAGTTTGTTTTAAAATCGATTTCTTAATTTATTGTTGATTGTTTAATTATGTTTATCATCTCATACTTGTTTATGTGTTTGAATATGCGACCTATCATTCAACTAGATCTAGTGATACGGACCAAGTAATATAGATACCAGGATAACTCTCCATATCGTGTTTCATATTACTTGACTAATAGGATCACAAATAACATCTTGTCTTTGTCTTTTGATTATGAGCTTAGTTGGACCAGTAGGTGACCCGTTTATGTTTCAGCAATCATGCTCTTAATTAACTGATAAAGATTGGAATAGTAGACTACCAGTATATAAAATACCATCAAACAATAAGTGGGTAAAGTCCTGTTGGGCTAGGGTTTTCACAGGATCACCACTGCTTTAATTCTCTAAGATAGATTATAATTAAACTAAAGGATGCTTTATGCGGATGCATTAATTATGGCAGGATTAATCGTGTCTAGGTCTTAGGATGATGTCCCGCCTAAGTCTTAAGAATGATATGCCGCTTCGAGATAAGTAAATCATTCCACTAAAACAAACAAACCAACATTGAACTGAATTTAATATGGCTAATACAGTTTTCTATCATTTGGCTTGTACCGCTTTTCTATCTTCTAATTTTCTTCTTTTGTGTTTATTGTCTTTTGAATTGATATTTGTTTCCACCAAACATGTGTCAGTCTCTCAAGCTGAAACCCCCCATATCAATAGACAACCCACATAACATAGGTTTAACTAGTAAATAGACTAATTAAAATACTGATAGAATATAGGATTAATGTTCCACTCTTAGTGTTCGACATCCTACTTACCGCGAACTCCATCTTGACCAGGTACACTGCTCGTTAAAGTGTTGTTTTAGGTTTGTCGGCTAAATATAAATGTAAAACTTAATAATTAAATAATTGACCCTATACGACAGTACATCAACACCATATAATCATAAATCACCTCAATCACATAAATTCACCACCGTTAACACGATACATATTCTAATAAAACTAACAAACGTCAAATAGTCAAAGGACTAATATTAGAATATTCAAAACACAAAAAGGGCAAATGTTACATTCTAACCCCCTTAAAAGAATTTCGCCCCCAAAATTCAACTACTTATTAGCACTAAACAGATGCGAATACTTAAGTTTCATCTGATCTTCATGTTCCCACGTGAATTCAGGTCCACGTTTCGAATTCCACCAAACCTTGACGATGGCAATTCTACTCCGCTTCAACTTCTGGAACTCTCGTTCCAAGATTTCCGTTGGCTCTTCTACAAAATTCAACTTAGCATCAACTCGGATCTCTTCCAAAGGTACTTGCAGTATTGGATCAGCCAAACACTTCTTAAGGTTCAATACGTGGAACATGTCATGAACACCATTCAACTAAGTAGGCTAACAATTTTCCTTCCGTTTTTTGAGAAAGTGGTGATTGCTGGTTACGACTCTGGACAATGGCAAGCTTCGACGACACAAAGAATTGGGATGAAGAGCATACTAACTCACCAATGATCACAAATTCCAAACTAGAAATTGGTGATGAATTCTTGAAAATATTACAGGACAACGCTTTCAATGGCATGAACAGAGGAGACGTTACCAACCACCTTCACAAGGGCTCGAAATAACCGAATGGATTTAAGATGCCTAAGTGAAAAGAATGAACTAACGATTACACGTCTTCTCGAAATCACTTAGTGGAGATGCAGAGACATGGTGGAACAATGAAATAAATGGAACAACTATTACTTGGAGTGAACTAAACGATAAATTTTTTCATAAATATTACCCATTGTCTCATACTTGCAATAGCAAAATCCCTGATGACCTGGACAACGGAACAAATTACTTTGAATTTATATATTGGCTGGCATCAAAGTTTGACAACTATTAAGAGATTAATAGAAATACCAAAAATAAGCTATGGGACTTTTATGTGAACAAACGTACTTAGGGAACGATTGGCGACCTCAACAAATATAATGAACCTTTGAGGAAAACATCACAGGGACATGTTTCGGAAGTACATTCTAATAAAACCCTATTTAGATGAACAGGAAGCAAAAGACATCTACGAAGTTATTAATAGGGAATATTCTCCTATACCAACCCCCACCCATCACGACATAGGAAACCTAGATGATCTATGAAGAACTGAAGAATTCACAGTTATGCGACATTCAATAGGGGATGATGAAGAATTCGTTACTATAGGTCTAAGAAAAATTAATATTGTAGAAAGGACTCCTGGCAGCATGTCTTGCATCTACCATGAACTCCTCAACAGAAAATATCGTGGATGGGAGGTAACTCGGACAAGATAAATAAAGAGAAGAAGGAAAAAAGTTCGAACTTAAAGACCAGCTGAAACAAAAGTGCTTCCCGGGAGACAACCCGGTCATTTTAATTGTTTATCGCATTTTAATTGTTTGATTGCATGAGTCTGTCTTCTCAGACACTCTATACGGCGTATCGAACCCCTCTGGATACGGCGTATAGAGATGTCTAGACGTTATCAGTTTTAAAAACTTAATATTTAATTTCTAGTAATTTAATTGTTTTTACAGGAACCATACGGCGTATCCTAGGGTTTAGGATACGGCGTATTGATCCCTGTACAATTGTGTGTTTAATTATTTTCTTGTACCATTGTAGCGAGATAGAAATTGCACTTGTCTTCTAATCCTTTATGTAGGACCTTGCTGAAACTATGATATGGTATATTCTGAAAAGGACATGTGTTGAACTTATCCGGGCATGCTGAAGCCCTAGTTAACACACTTTTTGCTCAAGAACTCATCTTGGAGAATTATCACGAGCAAAACATCAGGGAGTTTTCCGTTCTAATTCTATTTCCCTTATTATTTTAATTGTTTTGTCTATACAATGAGGACGTTGTATAATTTAAGTGGGGATGGAGAATTAGAACGTACTTGTCTTCTTTTTTACAAAATAACATGCTACGAGCTTAAAAGTGCTTAAAAATAGTCCAAAATTAAAATTTTTTAGCATGACTTTTGTAAAAATCACTAGTTACATTACCTAGTGCACTATAACCCTTGATACATATTGTGAGAATTAAGCCTATTCCGTTTCCAATTGCTTACTAAAAATTCCACAAAATTATGAGTGTGCCGGTGATGTAGTGGACTTTAGAACTTGACTTGGTATATCACTCGAGACCACAATGATTAGTACTATGGATTTAGATGGAGAAACATGTTCAACTGATAAAGTGAGATCTCTTTAACGTGGAGACTTGAATACTCTATCTCTCTACGAAGTATAGTCTGCACAGGGGGTGCAGGCGATCACTTATAAACAGCTGCTGATAAACACTTCTGGAGAGTTTATGATGTGCTGAGATGTTTCTACTATATCTGATGGAGATCACAGTATTCTTGGGAATTACGCCGTGTTTTCAACTCTTGATATATTACGTGCTATATCGCGTTAGATAGATGAATTAAGAGGTGGTTCAAACATGTTTTCTGTATCGTCTCGTGAGTGTAGATTCTATCGATTCGCTCCCTAGATTGATTGTAGTAGCTGAGGCGCCTATGCGGCGTTTTTATATATGGTGAGAACATCACGCACTGTACTTTGTACACATAATTAGATTATTATGGCGTATTTATATAACAGCAAGTCCACATAGTAGTGGTACGGAGGGGCCTTGATGCACACGCCTGGTTATAGATACAGGTACAATTATGTCACAGATGCCGATATTTTATTTACAAGAGCAGAGTGATAGGGTCGAGGGGACAGATCATATTATGCTCATATTCTTCTTGATAACGTGACATGGGTTAAGTATGTGATTTGTCGCGTTATGATGTGTAGCAGAAGACATTATGGACATTATAGATATATGTCTATGCTCGTCGAGAGAAGATGAGGAGAGAGGGACCGTGAGTGGGGTTTGAGGGTGACAGTCAAGGTGAGGTGCTGACGGATACAAGGTGATCTATGGAAGGGAGTGATCACACTACTGCGTGTAGCGGGGCGTGAAGTTACGAGCGGAGACTTATTCATGGGGACTAACTATAGGCGAGGAGCAGGTATCAAGGGTGTGCCGTGGAGGGGGGGCTGGGTTTGGAGTGAAGACAAGGGGTATATAGATACGCGTTGAGGTCAGATGTGGCTATATGTAGGGTGGGGTCTGGCGGGTGAGTGTTGTTGGACTCTCATTATGATAGTGTCTAGTGGTTCACGGTGGAATTACACAGTCTCAACCGCGTAGATATGGTGTATTGATTGAGCGGTCTTGTGCTCACACGACTCAAGAAGATGATAGAGGAGGTGGGACGCATATTAAGAGACCTCTGTGCTGGTGTTATCGAAGAGAGTGAAGTGATAGAGCGTATAGTCATGGTCTCTTGTTGGGGAGTGTCTAGTCTTAGATAGTATAGCACTGTGTGGAAGGGTCGACAACTTGATAGCTAGGGGGGTCGGATCGAGATCTTGGGGATCGGTTATACCAGAGGCGAACACAGTCCACTACATCGTGCGGTCTGGGACTGGGTCAAGAGGGTACTTTGTACGAAAGTGGCCGATATCACCACTTATGTAAAAGTATGTAAAGAGCGGGATGTAAGGGAAGTTGACCGTTATGGGAACGCCAACTTAGTTGTCTTTGTCATTTCTGTGATCGAGGCGTCTGTCTATATGTTCGAGTCTTTGTCATGGAACGGTCAGGGAAAGTTACTAGCAACCGTACCTTATTTGTTGGCTTAATCTATTTGTTTTGTAAATTTTGTTTAACACCCATTTTACTTCCCTTTCCTAGCAACTAACCTTAGTGTCTACTCGAACGAGGACTTGTTCGAGCATGCATGTCTATTCCGTCGTTACGGCCATGTATGCATGTCTCAGCTGCCTTGTTGGATGACGACTTTCGGTGAAAGTTAGAAGCTCCCTACCCTATATCATTCTTCATCCTAACCGCTGGTTAAACACGAAAAAGGATGTGATCGGATTGTATATGTCTATTCCGTCGTTACGGCCATGTATGTACGATACAGCTGCCTTGTTGGTGTGGTACTTATGGTGAAAGACTGTTGAATGATCAACCCTAAGCCTTCTTAACCCAATTTATCTTTTGACTTGTTTCTCCTTAGCTTTAGCGGTGGAGATGTGTATCCTTGCCAAGCCTATGATACGAAGCTAATCACGACCGAGCAATTGAGCGTACCAATCAAATGTTGCACCCTAGATTAGTCGAGTGATCTGAGTGTTTTCATTTTCATATTTCGTGAGGAGCTTGGTTATGTACAGGTGATTAGGACAAAACGATGCTTAAACAGAAAATCCTTCGACTTCGGTTGGTAACACATTTTCATAAACTAAAACTTTTTCTAAAGTCTACTTGAGGACAAGTAGGATTCAAGTGGGGATATTTGATGACATCAAATAACATCACTTTATTATATTATTTATCCCATCTGTTTTGCCCACTTTTATATAAATATTGCATTATTTGGTACTTAATTGCTTTAAAGTTGATAAATACATGCTAAAAGGCGCATAATTTGGAGCTAAAACGAAGATATTTGAAGATTACTAATTTCTGACCAATACGCCGTATCCAACAAAGGAGATACGGCGTCAATCAGCGCCAAGAATTCACAAGAAAATGTGTTTGACCAATTCCCAATGGCGTATCCTTTCTGTCTGCATACCGCCAGAATCCATGAAGATAAAAAACTATTTGAAAGATAAGTAAATCAAGTAAATTGGGAATGATATCACTGATTGATTATGAACGTAGCATGCACTCCAAGGAATCCAGCCTAATACTTGTTATCGACCTTGCCAGATACGGCGTATCGAGTCTTTTTCAGACACTATAAATAAAAGACTCAAAAACGAGTTTTCAATGTGCAAGATCATATTCTTTATACCATACTCACTAAAGACTAATTTTAGAAGAGAAGATCAGCCACCAAGGTCAAGCATCGATCACGATTCCATAGAAGACATCGTATAATTTTTACTCTCTTAATCATTCAATTTTTATTGTTTGATTACGCTTTATAATTACAATGGTTTGTGGGTTAATACCCTCGGGTATTAGCCCAATCTTAATGAAAAAGTCCAAAGTTTTGGTTTGTTTTAAAATCATTTCTATAATTTTATCCATTGATGTGTTAAATTATGTTTTATCACCTCATACTTGTTTATTGTGTTTTGAATATGCGACAAAGCTATCATTCAACGGAATTCTAGTGATATGGACCGAAGTAATTCTAGAAACAGGGATAGCTCTCCATATCGGTTTCATATTACTGGACCAATAGTATCCCAAATAACTTCTGTCTTTGCTTTGAGTTATGACTTAATGGAGAACGCGGTAAGAAACCACCGTTTATGTTTTCCAAGCAATCATGTCTCTAATTGACTGATAAAATTGGAAGAGTGGACTACCACTATATAAAACCCCGTCAAACGAATAAGTGGGTAAAGTCCTATGGGCTAGGGTTTTAACAAGATCACCATTGCTTTGATTCCCATAAGATAGATTATAATTAAACTAAAAGATGCTTTAATGCGGATAGCGTTAGATTATGACAGATTAATCGTGTCTAGGTCTTAGTAGATGTCCCCCTAAGTCTTAAGAATGATCGCCGCTTGAGATAAGTAAAATCATATGCACTAAACAAACAAAACCACCATTGAAACTGGAATTTAATATGGCTAGATACAGTTTTCTTCTATATTTGGCTTGTAACGCATACCGCTTTTCCTATCTTCTAATTAAGTCTTCCGTTAGTGTTTATTGTCTATTGAATTGATATTTGTTTCCACCAAACATGGCATCTCCAGCTGAAACCCCCGATATCATTAACACCTACAAGCATAGGTTTAACCAGTAAATAGACTAATTAAAATACTGATAGAATATAGGATTAATGTTCCACTCTTTAGTGTTCGAACCCTACTTTACCGCGAACATCCATCTTGACCGGGGTAACAACTGCATCGTTAAAGGTTGTTTTAGGTTTGTCGGCTAAATATAAATGTAAAACTTGATAATCAAATAATTGACCATACACGACAGCACATCAACACCATATAATCATAAATCACCTCAATCACATAAATTCACCACCTCAACGAGACGATACTAATCAAATAAAAACGACTAAACTCAAATAGTCAAAGGACTAATATTAGAATATTCAAAACACAGAAAGGGCAAAGGTTACATTGTAACCCCCTTAAAAGAATTTCGCCCCCAAAATTCAACTACTTATTAGCACTAAACAGATGTGAATACTTGATAAGTGTAAAATACACATATCCGTTCATACCTAAAATAACCCAATTAAACCCAAAACAGACCAAAAATGGCAAAAATATGCTTGTATTTGTGTTTTGTGTATGCAGGTACGGATATATCAAAAATCACAAGAAAACAGTCAAAAACGGGCAAGCACGGACACGAGAATCAGAAGAGTACAAAAAGAAGCCAAAGATTCAAAGCCGAAGCCAGAAAAGTCAAGCCTCAGTCAAATCCAGCCAAAAATGGTCAACAAAAAGTCAACCAATAAAAGACAAAACCCCACAATAATCCATTTTCACCCTCCAAGTTTCACCAAAATCCAAAAATAACCCCTCACCCCTTAATGGGCCCAAGAAACCTTAATGGGCCTGAAAATCCCTAAAAGTCCTCACCCATATCCATAAGCCCAAAACCTTAGCCCAATACCCTTTTTATAAACCTCAAGGACCATTTCTGTCAATTATAAAAGTCCACTTATACCTAAAACCTTTATAAACCAAATACAAGGGCCCAAATTGCCAACTCACCAAAGTTCAAACCCGTTTTACCCTCTTTCAGTTATAAAAAAAGGGCGCCAAAGGGTTACTGTTCATTCGTCTTCTCAAAAATTACCCTAGGTCAAAACGATAGGGCAAATGCAAATTAAGGGTTCTATTGGTCAATTCAAGGGCTCTACAATGAAATGGCAAGGACAAAGTTGTCATATCAAAGGCTCTCACTAGCTCACTCTCAAGCTCAAGCCACGTGGAGATGGAGAAAGCATACATATTGGTGAGTTTTTGCACTAAACTACTCACAAAAGAAGCACAAACTGTCACAATCAAAGAATGACAGCTTGGCAATCCTCAAGTGTCCACATTCAATCCAACAGCCAATATTTGTGATCCAATCATTGAAGGAAATGAAGGGATGAGATTAGAAGGAGTGTAGAGCAAGACAAGGGTCTGGAAGCTTCACCAAATGGCTATAAATAGGCCTCACCTCTCACACACACAGAGAGGAGAGAGTTTTTATTTGTAGCTTTTAGTCTAGCTTAATTTCGTATTTTTCTTAAATGTAATTTTCCTTAAAATGTTTTGTAATCTCTTTTTTTAAATAATGTAATCAGTATCTCTTATTAATGAAATTCCGTTTAAATCTCTTTAAATCTCAATTTTAAGCTCTCATTTATTAAGCTATTGTTACTAATAAGCCTCAATAAGCTCTAATCAGCTCTCATAAGTCTTTAAGCTTATGATTTGAGCTTAACTCAACCTTAATCTTACTTGAATCAAATAACCAGCTTAATACCTTATTACTTGGACTGTTTAAAGCATTCTGGAAGGGGATCCAATCATGGAAGGGATCCCAAGGACTTATACTAGCTTATTCACATGAATAAGCTAGAGCTTGTAGCTGATAATTAAGTTTGAGCTTCTGTTTAGCTGAAGCTAAAGTAAGTTTTCATTTACATTTTCATGTCCTTTAAAATTTAGTTCAATATTAGTTCATTAGTTAGATCTGCTTATTTGCTTATTCTTCCTGCTTATTTGTGCTTATTAGTATTTCATTGTGCTTATTAGTTAGTAATTTACACCTGTTTTTAGCATTAATAGTTATGAATCTTAGTTTTCTTCATTTTTGTCTTAAAAAGTTATAAAAATCAAAAATATTAATGAATTAGTGTAGATCTTAGATTTATGTTTGATAAGCTATTAGATTATGTTAATTAAGGTTAGTATAAGCTATTAATCATCTGGTAACATAGGATTAGCTGTTGGAATTGAAAAACTTAGCTTAATCATTTATGTCAAAATGATAAAGGGGTGTTTGGCATAAGCAAGTTTGACCTCTAAAAGTCAAACTGCATTGTGAGTTTTACTTGAGATAGTTATGCAATCATAATTTACTAGTTTAGAAAGAGTTTTTGTAGGTTATAATTCGAATTTGAAAAAGTGAGGGTCTAATATCATAGTTTCAGCACCAGGGGAATTTCTCTTTGATTTTAACTTGTGCAAAATTTGATCTAAGCTTTAAAAGGCTTGGATTTTGCTTGCTTTGTGATCTAACACTCTTATTGAGTGTGTTTAGTGCAGGGTTAACCATCTTGGTAACCTGCACTATAACTTTGCACTTGTGCAAAGTGCATCAGTAGGAACTAAGGAGTTCCTACTGGCACTTTTAGCTTAATTTTTAGCTAGGTAAATCTAGGTTTTAGTTTCTAAGGTTAGAGTAGGGTTAAGATTAGATATAGCTTAATTCATTTTAAGACTTATTTTTAGTTTCCAAGCTTATTTACTGTAGAAAATTTGCTTTTAAAATTCAACTAAGAAAACCAAAAGCCCAAAAACAGTAGTTAATAGTTTATAGCTTTTGAATTTGATTTCTAGCTTGAAGTAGTAGGTTTTCTTGTTTAAATTAGTAGCTTATAGGTAGTTTGTCAAGTTTGCAAAAGCTCAGTCACTGTATTAGCTTTTTGAGCAATTGAGCTTGTTAAGTTTTTGTAGCTTATGGCTTATTTCCTGAGTATGCTACTTTCATCATCGTTTTCAGTTGTTCTCTAGTGTTTTAAGCTCAAATTTCTTTTCATAGATAGATTAAGCACATCACTAGCTTTCCAAAACTTCTTTTGTTTTTAAAATTAAGCTTAATTTGAGCTTTTTAGAGCTGTTTTAGTAAAACTGTAGGGAAACCCCCACTTTCTGTGACAGCTTTTTGATAAGCTCTTTTTGAGCTTATTATTAAGTTTCAGTTTAGGTCCTCTTTATTAAAGTAGCTTATTTTTGTGTCTTCTATAAATCCTAGTAATTAGTTTTTCATAAAAATCAAAAATAAAAAAAAAGCAAAAAGGGGTTGCCCACACTCGAACCCACGACCTCACACTTATAGACCCAACATGTTAACCAGTTTGCTTCAATAGCTCATCCATCCATATCACGCACCATCTAATACTAGTACACGATTTAATTTCCCTTTTCAAAAATAAGCCGTAGCTATATAAGCTCATTTGTTTAGCAATTTGGTTTTTCTTATTTTTCTTGTGTTCCTGCTAGTGTTTAGGATTTACCCTGAATTTTTAGATTTTTCCAGCTCAAATTTTATTTTTAATCAATTTTCGAAAGTTAAAATCTTAACAAATCAATAAAAAATACAAAAAAGTTTCAGAAAAATACAAAAAAATATTTTTTAGTCTATTGGATCGTTAGACAAGTGAACCTACATTGTGTTATAAATTGCCATAAAATCGATAATTGGGTAATAGTCTCTATGGAGTAAGGTTTAAACCAAGATTACTATTGCTTTAATCCCTAGATAGATTATAATCAGCACAATAGGATGCTTTATGAGGATGCTTTAATTGTGACAGAATTATTGTGTCTAGGTCTTAGGGATGATGTACAGCCTAAGTCTTTAGGGAATGATATGCTATCTCGAGAGAAGAAATAATTGCCACTAATAAATAAACCAACTTTCTAATCGGATTAATAATGGTTAATACAGTTTTCTTATATAAGGTCGACCGCTCTTTTATCTTTTTTTAATTAGCTTGCGTGGGTAAAAGTGCCTTGAATTGATTGTAGTCACCAACCAAACCGTGCCGGTCTCTCAGACTGAAAACCCCCTTTTTCCCGTTATTAGGATTTAGACTGACATAGGTTTAACATAGGTTTAGAATAGAATAGAATTAACATAGAATAAATAACCAATATATTAATTAAATTGAGAGATTTAACGTCGCTTTAAGTGTTCAACACCCTACTTACCACGAAACTACTACCGATCGGGTACACTGCCCGTTAAAATGTTGTTTTTGGTTTAGTTGGCAAAATATAAATTTTAAACTTGAATCAATTAAATATACACCACACAATGACACATCAACGTTTTTTGGCGGGGGGGGGGGGGGGGCCCGGTGCCGGGGAGTGAAGTTGTTTAATTCTTATTTATTAGTGTTTTAGTTTAGTTTAGATTTAGTTTAGATTAATTTGACATATTTTTGTGTGTTTGTTTGTGTGTTTGTTTTTTCTTGCATTGTATATTTTGCATATTATGTGTTTGTGTGCATTATTACAGTTCGCTGTAACCTTCTAAGTCGAATACTCAATACGACGTATTTATTTTTCTTGTGATACGGACGTTATAAATTTTTTTTCAACCAATACAGCGTATGTGACTTATCCTCTATATGACGTATTCAGTTAACTGAATTACGGGCGTATTAAGCCATTTGACAGTTTACTTTCTTAGCAAAATTATTACCGGTTAAAATGGATGACCCCAACATTACTATGAAGGAGTATATCAGGCTTGAGGAATAAAAAGGTAGGTGTGGTAAGGTGTATAACTGGGAAACTGCTACGTATGGTAAGATCTGGGATAATGAAGACGTTCACGACCTCGGATCTGTTAAAACTGAATTCTCAGCTATAGTCTTTAACGATACGTTAACATCTGAAGCAGCACTCTCATGTGAGCCTACGGTAAGTTCTCTTAACAACGATGAAATTGACTTTAGAATTATCGTTTGACGAAATCCGTCGATGAAGAGTGCACGTAATTTTCGACAAAAATTCATTTTCTTACAAAATAATTTCTGTCAACAATTTAAAACCATTTTCCTATAAAATAATTTATGTCAACGATTTAAAAACAAATTCGGAAAATGATAATGATAAAGTTAATATGCCTTTATTTTCGTCACCCGAGCCAGCGGTCGGTTATTTAGACTACTTTAATGTTTTTGAGAATGAATTTCCAGCCATTGTTTACAATGATGCTCAAACGTCTAAATTAGATTTATTAACTGAACTGATTTTAAGCCCTCAACATATCGATGAATTTAATTTAAATGATAAAACATCATTGTCCGAATATGATGAAGAGGAACAAAACGTTTTTTACTTTAATGATCTATTCCCTTTCCACGTTATTCATCCCAATAATTTAATATCGGATAAGGACAATGATGATGATAAAATTGATATTGAACATTCTTCAGGGGGTAATGTAATAAATACCGATGTTGGTTCCTATGTACATGAGTCAAATAAGCTTTTAGAAACAAGTCATGATACATCTAATAAATTTTTCAAAACTGGAATTTTATCAAGGAATTGAATTTTAATATCATGACTTGTAATTATATTATCGAATGGATGCTAATAAATCTTTTTAAGAATTTATATGTGTCGTTTGACATCTCGTTCGACCCCAAATTGTTTTATAAGGATGGGAGTAAATTGGAGCAAGTTTAACTTAAAGACTTTTCTGTAAACAAAAGTGCTTGCCGGGAGACAACCCATAATGTATTTTCAATTTCTATTGAGTCTGTCTTCCCAGACTGTCTATACGGCGTATCCAAACCTTATGGATACGGCGTATTAACTATCTGGACGTTATTCGGTCTTTATTTTCAGCACAGTCTATACGTCGTATTCATTAAATGAATACAGCGTATACAAGTATCAATACGACGTATCCTGGGGTATGGATACAGTGTATCGACTTCCTATACAGTTTTAGGTATTTATTTCAAGTCTAACCAAATGAATACACGGAGATATAATTGCATTTATTTTTAGAGAATTTACATAGGACCTCGTGAAAAGAAATTGACAAATATTGATGGAGAATTTATAAAATCTGGAGATCTTGAAGTGTTGGAGTCTTGAAACCTCAAGACGGCTGTTCAACACACAATCTTGCTCATAAAACGTAAATTAGAGAATCACTACCGAGCAAATATCAGGGGAGTTTCTCATTCTAATTCTTTTTAAATTCCTGTATTTTAATGTTTTATCTATACAATGAGGACGTTGTATAATTCAAGTGGGGGGATGGAATTAGAATGTTTACTTGTCCTATTTTTCACATTAAAATGATTAAAATGTTTAAATTATGCTCAAATTTTAAAAAAATTTCAAGCATATTTTTGTAAAATTACTTGATATATAACCCGCACACAA
>BQNB010115752.1:3221-21497 GCA_026074375.1 Tanacetum coccineum
TTCAAAATTTCGTTTTCTAAAGAACGAGATTCGTTCTCGTTCTTGTTTTTCGTGTTTTAACGTTCATTTTAACTCCGTTTTTGTCCTAGTTTGCTTTAAACTTACTTTTTAGCCAATTTAAGTCCATTTAAAAAGAAAAACTCAATTTGGGTTTAATTTTGTAAATTCTCGTTGTTTGTTTTCATTCTTAATTGTTATCATTTGCTTATTTTAATTTGTAGAAGTAGAAAATCAAATCAAACTTTGTATCCCATTCAAATCATTGTCCAAGCATCAAACGTGGTCTCAAATTCACAAGTCGTTGGGGAAACGACCCGGGGAATCATACTTCCCGGTTAAGATACGTATTATATTTTATTATATATATTTTGAAGAGTTTCCTTTTCACCTTTGTCCTCAAGGGTAAATTGGTAAATTTTCCATCGTATTCTATTTTATATATTATAAAAAGCCGTATCAATCTATAAATCTCATTAGGACACTTATCCAAAATATGCTTGCTAAATTACACAATGTGAAAACAAGAAATATATCAAGAGTGCTACGCATTATCATTGTGATTTTGCCAGAACATCCGAGTGATACTTAAGTATTCACAGTGAAGATGGAAATCCTGCTTGAGCCAACATCAAACAAGCTCTGGGTAGGTGACTTGAGAGATCCTAAACGGATCGAACTTGTGATAATGGATATCGATTCGGTCCAACTTATGAATTGACGGGTGAATTTTGAAAAAGATAAAACTGTTGGTGTGTTATAAAAACCGTTTGCATCTTAACACACCATTGATTTTCTAAATCAATTTTCAATCTTATGTCTATGGGAAGCCTCACAAGGGTATCTGGACATAGGAAAGCTGAACACGAATTGACGACTGAATCAGGAAGATAGTAACTTACCGGTTCACTCTTACCGTGTTGTCTGCTTTGAGACGCTCCGGTAATGAGAACAGCTAGTACAGCTGCGAAACCTTGTCAAGGAGATTCTTTGGAATTCTACCTGATCACAGGCTATATTTATACTGATTAACGGGGAATCGTGGTTGTTACAACCATATTCAACAAATTGAAAAGCCACTTTCGTCCATATATGTTGTTTATCACTAACCCATTCACGCAGATTTCCTGACGATGGTAGTAGTTTCCGATGACAAGTTGAAGTCAATACCACATGCTCATACTCGACCGACATAAGTAACAACATCATGAAAGCTCAAGTACATGTTTCAAGACTTCCGCTACTCTGATACCGTCCGTCTTTCTTGATGTGACGAAGTATTAAGATTGATACCGCATGTTCTCCATAAAGTGACGAAGTGTTAAAGTTAAAGAATATCAAGAAAGATGGTTACACTCGCTTTCAACATCAAGAACAGTATGAGCATGTCGGTCCAGAAGTCACAAGATCACAAGAAGGCAAAGATTACAAGATGGCGAAAAGAGATTATGCTTGGTTGATTATGTGAAGTTCTAAAGAATCGTTGTAAGCTCAGATTGTTTAGATCTTTTATCTAGGATAAATTAATAACAAAGGCGGAATATTTAATACATAGAATCTTATTAACACAAGGTTTTTCATAATCAAATAGGGGACTAAAGTATGAAACTTTGATTTCGACAACCACGAACCACTATCACACTTCTAATCCAGCCTTTAACAGCTCAAATTACCCTCCATGACGCACCTTAAGATAAAAGAACTTGAGTAGTAGAAACTTAAACTAGCAGTAGTAAAAACCTTCACCTCATGTGATGCATGTAAATGGTTAAACATTTTAACAATAAGCTTCCCCTGAAACCCATATGTTGACCATTTCTTGAATGTAGGCTCTATGTAATGATTACTGATGAAGAAAACTAAGTATTACAAATTTGATGCTGAAGTAGAACAACCCAAACTTGTGTCTTATATCTTGTACTATCCACGTGACGTCAAACTCATACCAAGACCAAAATATAAGTAGATCACAACCTCTTGACAAAATCCTCATCTTCTATGAGACACATAACACAAAGTGATAGCAAATGTGAGCATTGAGCACCATAAGTTAGATCACACACCTTTGCTAGATTTGTCAAATCTTCGTCACATCGTTTCTAAGCACGAACAAGTTATCTTCAAAGTGTAACACCCACTTTAAGATATGATATGAACACGCATCCGAAAAACTCCACTTCAACTTCAAATAAGCAATAAACAATTCTCTTCTGTCTGAGATCAGTTTGTGTGTATCATCTGATATCTGTCAATACTAACAGTAGAAACATTTGTATCGGATAAAACCGGCAGTATAAATATCCATAGCCAGCAGTACAAATTTAACAACGAACAGTATAAACTTTTCCTTCAAACCCAAGCTTAGCAACACTTTATTTGTCACAAAATCGTTACAAATTTGCATGCTCCTTCCTCCCATTCATTTTAGCGACACTTAGTTTGTCACTAATCCGTCACTAAACTGTCACTATTTGGTATTCTCCTTCCTCTCATGCTTTTAGTGACACTTATTATGTCACTAAGCTGTTACTATTGTGTCACTAATTCATTGTATACTCATGACAGTATTAACTTCGAATTTAGTACTGTTGGCCGCACTAATATAGAATGAGCAGCACTAAGCATAACCAAAGACCACGAACAAATTAATCATTCTATCCATAACCTGCTAAACTCAACTACATCCTCTATTCCAAAAACACAACTAGAAACACAACAGCAATAACCTCGAACCTTAAGCTTAAAACTTGTTGTCATAAAACAAGTACCCATGTGCTGCTTCTTTTCAATGAATGACAAACCAGAAAAAAAAAACACAATATCCATCACCATATTGTCCACTCAGAAGCAAAATCAATCTGCTAATAACCACAAACCTGCTGTAGCAACCACCAGTCAAATCCAAAACCCTAACATGTTGTTCCTTTAATCTGTTGCGCAAGTCACACAGCAGCAGAGTTGCTGTTGTGAATCATGAGATCCTTTATAGTATAATCATTCTTCAAAGCTATTTGCTTCGAACCTCCTTGCTGCTAAAATAGAATTACACCAGCCACCGATTTTGATGATGAATAAATTTATCAAAAAGAACAGAAACTCGATAACCTCTTTCTTTCCGAAACCTTGTCGAATTAGGGTTTAGCAAAAACGTAACCAGATTTAAGGTTTTGTGAATAAACCCTAATATTCACCAAAATCGACTTCAAACAAAAATAATCATAGCCGTCCTTTTTTAAAGTATAAAGACGGCGCTTTAAAGTGTCGCAAAAACCCTAACTTCACCAAAATCACACCAAATCGCCAAAACAGATTTGTCTCTTCTTTTTCATCAAGAACACAATACCAAAAACCTTGTAGATCCTAGATATCACGAGCCACCAGACTCTGATACCAATTGTGGAGATTAAAAAATTGTTGTAAGCTCAGTTTGTTTTAAGAACTTTAATCTAGGATTTACAATAACACATGAACATAGAATATGTTTGTAGCAGAATTAACATAAGAACGTAATGATATTTCAACAAGGGTTTTCTTCATTAATAACCAAATGTTCCCCTAAACAGCCCTAAGTTCCCCCCCCCCCCCCCCCTAGATGATCAAATGTCTAGAACGTGTTATCTAAACTATAACAAGGAATCAAAGATCCTTGAGGCTGAAACACACAACTTCTAGGCGTCCACTTAGAGGACTTAACTACTAGACACACACACACACTTTTCTGGTGTTTACATCTTGACACCCAAAAAACTATACGAACTATATCTCTTTATATACTAGAGATATTAGATTTACAAAGGATAAGAACAAATAAAGATATTAATAAATCTTTTAATCATTTAAGTTTATCTTCAGAATCTTTAAAATCTTCCATCTTTTGAAGAATTCCTCCTTTGCCTTTTAAGTCCTTCATCTTTCATATGTTTTGTCTTATCAACTCAAATATAATTCCCAACAGATTATCTCAAGATGTTCAAAAGATCACATACAAGTCAAGAAAAAGATACAAGCTAAAGCCTAAAAGTCTAAAGATTGCTACATCAAGATTCGTAAGATAAAGAACAAGATAACAAGACTACGAGCTAAGGATTAAAGAAATTCATAGAATGTATAGCTTAAGTTTTTGTAAACTGGAGTGACCTCCCTTAGAAGGAGATTGTTAGGAATCAAGAAAAGACTTGATCACTTCCAAAGTTGTAATAGTATAGCTCGTAGCGTAATATTTGGAAACTTACCAAGATAACCGGGTCAACATAAGTCATCCTTATGTTGACCGGCCCTAAGCAAGGTATATATACCCCTCTCCATGCCTTGGAGAGGGTTGGTTGTTCATTTGGTTTACACATAATATCATATTTTCCTTTCTTTCTCTCACTAAGTGCTACAACCCTCTTTTCTCTCTCTAAACTTTCTATCTTAATTAGTTGTTGTGTGATTTGATACTTCTACAGTTCTCTAGGGAAATAGTAAGGTACGCTTATAAAGTATGACTTAATGATCTAAGAAACGAGAAAAGATTCTTTTTGGTATTTTTGTATATATTATAGAGGAAGTAAATATTGGGGTTTTAGAGATTTTGATTTCAAGGCTAATATTAACCTAATCATAAGAAAATTATTTGACAAGGAAAAGTAAATTGGTGAAACTTTATATGACTTAGGGTGCACTACTCTCTGGTATTACTTAGTTTTCTTTACTAAGTTTGTAAAGCCTTAATTGATGATTATGAAGGATATATATAAATTAGTTTAATGCCTTGGTCTAGCTCATACACCCTATAATAACTAGTCTAATCCATTGGTCCAACCCCTATAACTAATTATTATGCAGTAATTATCTGACCGGCCAATGTCTCACAATTAAGCACCGCTCTACAATCGCTCTGTATTAACACATAAACTACAATTAAATAAACCTAGACGACTCATTTAGGCCAGTAACCTAAGAAAATTATGAGGTTTATGTAGTTCTTAGTCCGATTATAAGCAGTTATTGCATGTTATTATTATTAAAGATCTAATCAATTCACAAGCAATATATAATCACAAACGCCAACAAGAAAACATTAAAGAGAAACTAAATAACAATATATCTTATGAAATCCTATGTAAACAGAAAGAGATTTAGCCTATCATAGCATATAAAGTGTGTTAGCCTCAAAAAAATGAGTCGAACAAGAAATCTATGACACTCCACCGAGGAAGCTTCAGTCTTAATGTAAGCATAAGTTTATTAGGCTAGAAAGTGTAAACGGCTCGTCCATATAATCTCAATCGGCTCATGTGTTATGGGCTAAAGCCCAAAGTAATCCTAAGTAATCCTGAGCCTGGCCCATAGAAAGCCCATAGGCATGTAAGCCTCATGGTGTAATTATAAATACCCCTCTCCAAGTATGGAGGAGGTGTTGGTTCATTTTGTATTTCTCTCATTTTGTAATCAACTACACTCTCTTTTTCTTTTCTCTATTTTCTCTCTCTAACCTCTCTCTAAAATTCTTCATTTTCTCCTTTTTATTTTTCTTATTTCAATGGTGAAGTGAAGGTGATATTGGGTTACCGACATTTGGTATCACTCGTCATGGGTGGGTTTAGTGTTTTTGTTGTGGTTTTGAGCTTATTGTATGATTATTGTGTCTCGGCTTATTAATTTATTCTTTCTTCTTGTTTTGTCTTTTATTTTTTAGCCCATTTACAAATGTCTTGTTTTCATTATTGTTTACACCTTTTGTTTTTTTTTCTTCTTGTTTTCTTGCTTATTGGCCCATTTAAAAATGCATAGTAGTCTAAACTTTCACATTTTGTCTTTTTCATTCTCATTCAAAAACGTGGCCAAGTCTTAACAAAATTTGTAGAATATGTTTTGTTGTGTTTCTACTTTTGTGGTGGTTTCTCTTCCTCCGTTATAGTTTTGTTCTTCATATCTTCATAACAAAAGCTTCCATCTTTTGTTTTAAAACCATTTTCATGTTATTAAAGTTTTTGGTGTTTTGTAGCTTCGTTATGGTCTTAACAAACCTTCATACGTAGCTTATTGGTAGTTACTTTTATGGTTATTTGACCTCTAAAACTGCTTATTTAACAAGCTTATTACAATGCTTATCTTGGGTGGCTTATTCTCTTTGTGGTCCACGGTTCAACAAGACAAGAAGACCAAGATCCAAAGCTTAAGGAACAAGGACATTTGGATTTTTGTTAGATTTTTGTTGGTTTCTAAAGAAGAGAAGAAGAAGACAATACAAGGACGATTGTACAAGCATCGTGGCCAAAACTTGGGGGGGGGGGGGGGGGGGGGGGGGGGGGGGAAATCTAGCAAGAACCGAACTAGCTATTTAGGGTGGCAACCGATCTAGCAACAACCGATCTAGTAATTTTCATATAGGAACCGATCTAGTCGTATTCCTTAAGGAACCGAACTAGTCAAAACCCTTGAGAACCAAACTAGTCATTCTAGTAATGTACCGAACTAACAAAATTTAGAAGGAACCGAACTAAATAAGCAACTCAACTTACATGTTTTATATCATTTTCAATTTTTCGAGTTTACGTGACGGTGCTCTACCAGACGTTTAATCTTACCATCGTGATCGTGACATCGTTTCGATCAACGTGGTGTATTTACATGCTACCGACGATAACCGTATGAGTTCATAAGATCAAATCTTCAATGGTAACCTAATTCTATATTTTCAAACGAAAGAGATGGAAAAATTGTAGGAAATGTTTTTATTAATTAACAAGAATTAAAAAGTTTCACATGCAGTCCCTGAATTAAATGACAATTTCATCATTAGTCATTTGTTGATTAATAACCCTCAAAGTTGAAAAAAGCTTTTCACCGTTAGTCCGTATTCGTTTAAAACAGCCTGTTAGTCCTCCAACGTGAATCGTTTGTGCACTATTAGTCCTTATTTGAGTTTTAATCATCCGTTAATCATTTCAAGCTCAAACTTTGTGCACCGTTCATCGTTTTAGCTCAACAAATCGTTAACAAAAGTTCAAGTTCTTCGCCAACAACAACGATTTCACCAACAACAATTATTTTTCATTCACGGTTTTGTCTTGATTTAGTAAAATCCCGTAAAAGTTGATTCTTTTTACGGTTTAAGTCATAGATTTGTAAAATCCCGTGAACGTTAATTGATTTCAATCCACAACAACAATCACTTTACCTACTTAAGATCCTACAAATCATTTTCACTTCACAATTCACGTTAAAATGGAAACGAAAGATACTTTAATCTCTGTGTTCCGAATTTAGTATTAACACGAATTACAACAACTGCAAAAGCAAGCAAAGATTTTGAAAGAGACCTCCCTAAACAAATTGAATGCACTCAAGACAACAATTCAACATCTCTCAAGTTCCAACTCCTAAATGTACTACGAGTTTAGAGATGCTTTTCACCGACTCTTTAATGCCGAGACTTGTTAGGAACTTTTAAGGATGTGTTATCTCAAAACATGCAGAATTTAGAAAGGCAACTCAACAAAGAAACACTTCATAAGAAGGATTACAATTCTGGTCTAAGTATGATCAAAGTGTAGTTTGACAATTTCATACATTCAAAAGTGTTAGAGTTTTCCAATTCTAATTCACATGCTCTGGAAATAACACAAGACTTTAAAGCTTGCAATAACATAGAAGCTCAAACCATTAAGGAAACAATAATACAAAACATAGACTCTATTGAGCAATGTATTGTTGAAAGAGAACGTCATGAACAAGAGCTTCAGAATAGGTTGAATGAAACAAAGTTGCAGATTCAAGAGTGCAAGATTTAAGAGGTTAATGCATCAAATGCTTGTTCGGGAGACACAGATAGCAGTGGGATTGTATCTGACATAGGGAATGATCAAAGTTTAGAGAATCATAGCAACACATCTGAAAAAAAACGACTTGTACAACCAACATAAGATCATCATAATAACATAAAAGTACAACTATCAAAAGATTTTTGAAAACTTACAAGGAGGGTTTTGAAAAGCGAGAAAGAACGCGAACCGACTACTCAAACGTAGTTTAAACAATAACCCTAACACTAGAATCAATCCAAGACTTCTATACCTTCGTGTTCTTGATCAAGTTTAACAAAAATGTATGTGTTTATGTGTTTTGTAAATTCAGCCGAGCAAAGCTGTACATAATAAGAAACACTAGCTAAACAAGATGATTCGGAGGTCGGGGAGGATTGAACAAGAAGTAAGCCATATTATTTAGAGAGAGAAAAAGGAAAGATGTGTATGTGTTTTAGAGAGAGAGAGAACACACACACACTTTGGTGAAATGATACAAATGAATCCTCACCCCTCTATAGAAGTATGGAAGGGGTATTTATAGTCCAAACACATCTAAACTATACTAAATAGTCTAATCTAGTCCCTGCGTGTTTGGCTATTTATCAACTAATGTAATTCCGGATAAGTCAACTTATTTTAAGGCTAACAATATTCCCCTAATATGTGGACATACATAATTACTTACAATGTTCCTATCAGGTACAAATACAACACAAATAAAGTCTTCTAAAGCGCTTCTAATGCTGAAGATGTCTTCTGAGTTCTCCTGGTCTTGAAACTTGTACTCCAGCTTGGATCTTCAGTGTCTTGAATTGTACAGGAACCATTGTAGTATGCAAATTACTTCTCCTAAATTATTCAACATGTATTGAAAAGCTTTCTCTAGATTTCTTTTAGGCGAAGTTTCTGAATCACTTCTGAAAACTTTGAGACTAGAAAAAACTATCTATTTGGCTTTTACGTGCCACAGCGAATTTTATAGAAGATAGAAAACCAACATTAAATACTACTGCAACTGTCATTATGACTGGTGAATATTCGTTCGGAGTACAAGCAAGGAACCACAACAATTCTTCTCACGTATGCAGAAACTCACAAACCAAACTAAGTAAAGTAGTCTACACACTTCCCCTGAAGTTTGACAATGTAACATCAAAGTCAACTAAGTCCCCGAGTACACATTTCACCTCATGATTGTTGCGAACCTCGGAACATTATTGTAGAGTACGTCTATTATACTCAAAGTTCTTGTCATAAGCAATAAGCTGAAAAGTTATAAAAGACATTAAAGAACTTTGAAGGATTTTGCTTAGACTGTAAAGTACCATTGACGTTTTGTAGCTTCAATTATCCTGTGAGAATTGCTGATTACATCTCAACCTTTAAACTCTCTACTAACTTACCAACCTCTTATTCTGTCGGCTATTGTTGTGACCACTTGGTGAAGTAAACCCGATATACCAAGCTTGAAAATGAAGTAGAATCCCCCAAATTTGTTACTTAATCTTGCACTGTTGTTGATTGAATAACGATGGCAAGTTTAAATCTATAAGGTACTTATACCCAACCAAAAAGTATAGAAAGTACAACACCTCTGAAATTATCCACAACGTCTTCTCTGTGACAATGAAGTATTACAATGTAACTCCTTTTCTGATAATTATCCAGGTCTTCAACCAACCACCCAGACTGCTGGAAACTAGATAATCCAAGTCTCAATCATAAGTTGTATACGTTCAAGCAAGTCATCAATCGATAGATTGGGTTTTAAAAAAAGGAGTGGCAAAATAAAGGAAGTCTCGATGATGAAATAAGTAGACGCCTTCGTGAAACCCACTTCAATCTATAATAAGGGATACCAAATCAACTCCGTGATCACTTGTCATCGTAATCCGAATCTTTAGCCGTTTTGACGTTTTAGTGAATCATATTCGAATCGTTTTTAGTGTTATGTATCGATTTGTTGTGTTTGTTTTGAAATCAATAACGTTCACGGATTATTACACTCTATGACTTAAACCGTAACAAAAATCGACTTTTACAGGATTTTCTACATCAAGAAAAAACCGGAATAAAAAGATGTTTGTTTTGTGACATCGTATGTTGATAATTAAGAGACTGAACTTTCGTTAACGATTTGTTGAGCTAAAACGATGAACGATGCACAAATTTTGAGCTTGAAATGATAAACGGTTGAATAAAACTCAAATAAGGACTAACGGTGCAAACCACTTTCAACATTAAGGGTTAACAAACCAACAAGGGATGAATGGCAATTGTCTTGAAATCCAGGGGCTGATTTGCCCAACTCAAATTATTTATTAAATAATAAACAACAATAGAAACTTTTCCCAACTATTTAAGTGGTTCAAAAGTTCAGGGACCAATCTTGTAAATATCAAAATTTAATTAATAAAAAGGAAATATTCCCTCCTGTTTCTATCTTCTTTGTTTTGAAATTTAATAAGAATGTTACAAATGCATTTTGCTTCTTACGAGTCCGTACGGTTATCGTCGGTTAAGTGTGAATACACCACGTTGATCGAAAACGGATCACGATCACAATGATATAAGGTTAGAAGTCCCGTAAAGAACCGACACTCGAAGCCGAAAAACCCGAAGAAAGTTAAAACGGAGTTGCTAATCGTTACTCAAGGGATGTTGCATTTCGGTTTGACTTGAAAGTTTGTGTTTTTATGTTTTCTTATATACATATGATACATGATATATTACGAGTTACCACCATTACTCGTTTTCTTCCTCTGTAAGACATTTAAGCATTTTCAGAGACATGCTTCTCATACAGAGCTTTTCGATCAAGAAGTTGAATCTTTCTCACTGCAAGGGTTAGGTGAAGATGTCAGGCAATTGATATTCCGTCCGAACAAAGCAGACTTCTACTATTCCATTCTCCACCTGCTCCTTTATAAAATGGTAGCATACATCGATGTGCTTTGCTCTTGAGTGTTAAACATTGTTGCAGTATAGAGCAATTGCACTTTTGTTGTCGCAGTACAGAGGAATATTATTGAATTGAAAACTATAATCTATTAGCTGTGAATGCATCCACAAGATTTGAGCACAACACCCAGATAAGGCAATATATTCAGCCTCTGTACTCGAGATTGTATTGCTCTTTTAAGTAATAAGAAACACTAGCTAACTTTGATGATCCGGAGGTCGGAGAGGATTAAATAAGAACTTAGCGATATTATTTAGTGAGAGAAAAAAAGGAAAGATGTGTATGTGTTTTAGAGAGAGAAAGAACACACACACACTTTGGTGAAATGATACAAATGAATCCTCACCCCTCTATGGAAGTATGGAGGGGGTAATTATAGTCCAAACACAACTAAACTATACTAAATAGTCTAATCTAGTCCCTGCGTGTTTGGCTATTTATTAACTAATGTAATTCCAGATAAGTCAACATATTTTAAGTCTAACAACCTTCACCTAATATGTGGACATATAGAATTACTTACAACGTTCCTGTCAGGTACAAATACAACACAAATAAAGTCTTCCAAATTACTTCCAAAGCTGAAGATGTCTTTTGAGTTCTCCTGGTCTTGAAACTTGTACTCCAGCTTGGATCTTCAGTGTCTTTAATTGTACAAGAACCATTAAGAATGCTGAGTTGTATTAACTACCTCCTAATTCATAGCAGCATGTCTTGAAAGCTTCTTAACTTCTTTTTTGGCGAAGGTCTGAATCATGCTTCTCCCCCCAAACAACATCCTTATCTAGAGCCAGTGATTCTGAACTTTGATGAGGCTAGAAAAAAAACTTTTATTTGCCATTACCGTGCACAGCGGAATTTTGTAGAAGTAGCGCGTGCGCGCGCGGCGAGCCGCGACAAATACTACTGTTACTTGTCATTAGGTCTTGGTGAATATTCGTTCGGGGGTACATGCAAGGAATCAGCAACAATTCTTCTCACGTATGCAGAATACTTCATAAACCATACTTAGTAAAGTAGTCTACACTACTTCCCCCTGGAAGTTGACATGGTAACATCAAAGTCAACTAGTCTCTCTGATTTACACATTTCCCCCCATGATGGATTGCGAACTCTCCGACAGGAAATGCTCTCGGAAGCATCATTGTTCGTGTACGTCCATATACTCGAGAAGATTCTTGTCATAAGCATCAATCTTTGAAAAGTTATGGAAAGACATGAAGCAACTTTGACATTTTGCTTCAACTGTAAAGTACCATTGTAGTAGGAATAGCACAATAATAACGGGCGTGAGGAATGTTGAGTAGTGGATTAGCATTTCGTCAACCTTATAAAGGCTGGGGGGTGTCTCGAGGCTAACTTAACGCAAAACGGCTCGTAATTCTAGGGTCGGGCGTATTATGTGTGTGACCACGATAATTGTAGTAAACCCGATATACCAAACTTGAAAATGAAGTAGAATCCCCTAAATTTGTTACTTAATCTTGCACTGTTGTTGATTGAAGAATGATGCAAGATTAAATCTATAAGTACTCTATACTCAACTAGAAAAGTATAAGAAGTACAACACCTTTTAAAATTATCCACATCGACATCTGCGTGTGACACTGAGTAGTATAATGTAACTCTTTTAAGTGATAGCTATAACCCGTTAGCACTAAAATGTAACTCCTTACATCAAGAAATAACTAGATAATCCAAGTCTTAATCATAAGCTGTATACGTTCAAGCAAGTCATCAATCGATAGATTAGGTTTGAAGAAAAGGGGTAGAAAATAGAAGGAAGTCTCGATGATGAAATAAGTAGACGCCTTCGTGAAACTCAACTTCAATCTCAAATAAGGAATACCAAATCAACTTCGTGATCACTTGACATCGTTATCCGAATCTTTAGCCATTTGTCATTTTAGTGAATCTTATTCGAATTGTTTTTAGTGTTATGTATCGTGTTTTTTGTGTTGTTGAAATCAATTAACATTCACGGGATTTTACAATTCTATGACTTAAAGCGTAAAAAGAATTGACTTTTACGGGATTTTACTAAATCAAGAAAAAACAGTGAATAAAAAATTGTTGTTGGTGAAATTGTTGTTGAAGTTGAAGTACGTGAGCTTTTGTAACAATTATTGAGCTTAAGAGGACAAACGGTGCAAAACCGGTTAACTTGGAAATGTTAAAGGTTAAATTATGAAAATAAGGACCAACGGTGCAAAGCAGTTTCAACTTTAAGGGTTATTAAGCAACAAAGGACTAACGGTGTAATTGTAATAACCTTCCAGGGACTGCATGTGCCATATTCCAACTGATGTTAATTAATGCACCAAGTATTCCTTCCAAAAACTATCTCTTACGTTTTGAAATTTTAGAAAATGATAACATGTGTATTTTTAATCTCACGGAGTTGTACGGTTATTGCTGGTTAAAAAGAAATACACCACGTTGATCAAAAAAGTGTCACGATCATGATGGTATAAGTTAAACGTCCCGTAGTGCACCGTCACTCAAAATTGAAAACCCAAAAATTATTTAAAACGTGTATAGATTTTGTTCTTGTTTGAACTAGTTCGGTTCTCACTGAAGACTAGTTCGGTTCCTTAATAAAATTGACTAGATTGGGTCCTTATAGAAAATGACTAGATCGGTTCATCTTGAAAAGTTGCTAGATTGGTTCGTACTTAAAAACCAACTAGATCGGGTCCTCCTTAAAAATGACTATATCGGGTATTGAAGCTTTGAACTAGATCGGTTCTTAATGACATGAACTAGATCGGGTCTTCAAAGGAGAGTGACTAGATCGGTCTTCAAAGCAAGTGACTAGATCGGTTCTTCTTGGTTCGAACTCGTTCAGTTGATGAAGGCGTGAACTAGTTTGGTTCACAACTAGACCGGTAGTCCTTGTCTGTTTTGTAGCTTTACCCAGAAACAGCCAAACCAATGTCATCCTTGCATCGAGTCTTGTAGATCTTGAATTTTCCTTGTCTCTTGTTTCACGTCGTGTGGACCACAAAGGACAATAAGCCAACAACAAGAGGAAACAAATAAGCTTGTTTACCACCACAATAAGCCACGACAAGCACTAACAAATAAGCTTCGAATAATAAGCATCCAACCTTTTTCTTAAGCTCAAGGTTAGGACTATCATGACCATTTTACAACAACAAAAAAATGCATGTTACTGTTTAAACAATGAAACAAAACAACATCAAGTCGTTTGATAAGTAAAAGCCTAAAAAAATGAAAACGTTTTGAAGCCCAAATCTTTTGAATATATGTAGCAGCCCAAAATTGAATGATCTAACTAGCTAAACAAGAAATATAGCTACAAATAATTTGATGTATCAAATAATCATGAAAGAAAAAGAAAAAAATAAGGCGAATCAATAAGCTCAAAAATAAGCCACCATAACAAAACAACAAACACAACACGCACGAATACAAAACACCCCCGGTTAGCTCTTGATACCAATTGTAAGTAATAAGAAACACTAGCTAACTAAGATGATCCGGAGGCCAGGGAGGATTAAATAAGAACTTAGCCATTTTATTTAGTGAGAGAAAAAGGAAAGATGTGTATGTGTTTTAGAGAAAGAAAGAACACACACACACTTTGGTGAAATGATACAAATAAATCCTCACCCCTCCATGGAAGTATATAAGGGGTATTTATAGTCCAAACACAACTAAACTATACTAAATAGTCTAATATAGTCCCTGCATGTTTGGCTATTTATCAACTAATGTAATTCCGGATAATTAAACATATTTTAAGGCTAACAGCTCTTTTGCTTCTTAGAAGACCAGCTAACAAGTTTATCACCTAAGAATTGAGCGCTTCCTGATGTACTGCGTCTAGTGTCCTAACCTCCCGCGTGATCTACGTCTGAATATGCTGTTAGAGACATACCGGTATCCTTTAAGTACCAGAGACCCATGTTAATGGTTTCCTTTAGGTATCGAAAGATCCGCTTAACCGCATTTAAGTGCTTTTTGGTAGGCTTTTCTTGATACCGGGCACATAAGCAGACTGCATAAATAAGGTCGGGTCTACTGGATGTCAAATACATGAGGGATCCAATCATGTCACGGTAAAGTGTATCATCAACTGGTGTCCCCTGTAGATCTTTTTCTAGTTTATTCTTTTCCACCATGGGTGTGTCTACAGAATCACTAGTTAGCAAACCATATTTTTTTAATAATTTCATAAGCATATTTTGATTGGTTTAGGAAGATGCCTCTAGGACTTTGAGAAATTTGTAATCCTAAAAACAATGACAATGCCCCATCATCGACATCTTGAACTTAGTGGTCATCAGATTAGCAAACTCATTACATAAAGCAGTATTAGTGGATGCAAATATTATATCATCAACATAAATTTATACCAGTAATAAGTCGTTTCCTATTTTCCGTGTGAAGAGTGTCGGATCAACTGCACCTTTGGAGAATTGTTGTGAAATGAGGAAGCTTGATAGCATATCGTACCATGCACGTGGTGCTTTTTTGAGACCGTAAAGGGCCTTTTTGATCTTGTACACATGCGATGGGTTGTCTTGATCAAAAAATCCTTCTGGTTGAGAAACTTAGACTTGGTCTTCGAGTTCACCATTTAAGAAAGCAGTTTTGACATCCATTTGGAAGATCGTCATATTCTTGTTGGCGGCATTTGCTACAAAGATACAGATGGCCTCTATTCTTGAAATCAGTGCAAATGATTCCTCAAAATTGATTCCCTTATCTTTCCTGAATCCTTGAGCAACTAATCTAGCCTTATTCTTTAGTACCCTGCCAAATTCGTCTGTCTTGGCCTTATAAATCCATTTTAGTTTGATCAACATGACTTTATCTGAACATGGCACCAATTCCCAAACTTGTAGCCTTTCAAATTCATGAATTTCTTCTTACATTGCATCGATCCATAATGGTTCAGTCATTGCTTGTTTGAAGTTCTTTGGTTCTATAAAAGTTAGGAAGGCATCAAAATAACACCACATGGCATCAGTCTGTAGTTGCTTTCTGGTGGAGACAGACCGAGAAGGATCTCCGATCAAATTTGTTATTTGATGATCTTTAGTCCATCTTCTAAGTGATTCGAATGAAGTGTGGGTTGGTCTCACATTAGATGACGATACTTGAGAGGTTGAGTCTTCATGAAGAGATAATGAAGTGGATCATCATGAAAATGTGGTGTTTTTGGTGATTCTTCAAAACCTTGAGACATAATTAGAGAATGTTCTTGAACTTGTGTTGATGGGATACTTGTTGATGGAGCATCTTGGTCAATTTACGTAGACACAGGTGAATCAGCTAAATCAACAGCTCTTAGTGCAGCAGCGACTGGAACTGGAGAGACAACAATAGTTGAAGGATTAAAGTATTCATCAAATATAGGTTAGAGCAAACAATCCCAATCATATCCTTTTGGTGGATTGCAAGGTGGTTGAGTAATAGGGTTTGAAACGAGTCCTGAAATGGATGTTGCAGGAGTCATTAATTGAAGTCTGAGTCCTAAACCGAGTTGTTCAAAAGCCATATGACCATTTCATACACATTGATTAACCAAGTTAAACTGTATTGATCACATTTGATTCACTATTCTCCCCTTCAAAAAGTGCATATGTGATTGCCTTTTTTGATTGATTTAGTGAATTAAGATACAAGCTAATATACGTTGTCCGCTTCATGACTGAACGAGCATGGGAAAATATGAAAACTGTTGATGAGAATGGTCGAAAACAAGAAGATTTCTCTTCTTTTAATGATAAAGCGCACTGAAGCATACACTTTTCTTTTCTTTGAGGAGCGGGGCCTGAAGTGATGTCTGCAGACGCCATAGTTCTTGTTCATCATATATAAATTTCTTGAACCCTTGGTTTATGATATATCATTCTTTTTAGAAAACAAACTGTTAGCCTCAAATATTAAGTCAAACAAGGAAGTTCGTTCATTAAGAATATTAGGTCTCGATCATTCAATTATGTAATGTTGTAATAGGCTAGAACCGATAAATGGGCTCGTTTATGTAAGCTAATCGGTCACATGTATTGGGCGTAAGCCCAAGTAATCCCTAGCCCGGCCCGTAGAAATACCATAGGCATGTAAGTCTCATGGTTTAACTATAAATACTCCTCTCCTAGGATGGAGAGGGTGTTGGTTCTCTTGCTATTTTTCACTAGTTAATCAACCATTCTCATTTTTCTCTCTACTTTCTCTCTCTAACTTCTCTCTAAACTTCTTCATATCTTCCTTCTTCTTTTCTTGTTTAATTCATGTAATATGTGATGAAGTGAAGTGATTATGGGGTTCTGACACCGCTCTCTCACTGATAATTCTAAACAACAAGACACACAACCTATGTTGATCCCAATAGAATAGATCTTTAATCCCTTAGCTTGTATAAAGTATAGTTATGCAAGATAAATCTAACACAACTATAGTAGAAACTTTGATTGTGAATATCAAAGACTATGCGGAATCTAGTCAATGATACTAAGAAGAATTACAATGAAACAGTAATAAACAAGATCAATAACAAAACAGTTTATCAAACTTTCAGCCTCAATATAAAATGAACACTCTTAATAGTGTTAGGGTTTACAAAACCTTAAAGCTACGAATAACACTTTTTTAGATATAGTTTGATATGATTTTTGGTACATCAAACTCTATACCCTAGGACCTCCTTTTATACACTAAGGAGTCCTAACAGGCTTACAATATTTTCCTAAGTTATCATAATCTTCTAAACAAATAACTTATACGAATCTTTTACAAAAATATCTCATACTTATCCTGTAAGTAATCTTGATAAATAATCTTCATCTTTATCCTTTCTCTTGTCTTTATCCTTCTGACAGTAGAAACTCTTCTAGCAGTTGTAATCTTTCAGCAGTTGTAACCAGCAACGTTAACTTTTATACCAATAGCACTAACTGTGTACAAGCAGTAGTAACTACTTAGAATATTTTCTTCATTCTTCATCAGCGGTACTAAGTTACACTAGTAGTACTAACTTTATGCTAACAGTTGTAACTTTACTCAAGTAGTACTAACATATACTAGCAGTACTAAGTTACACTAACAGTAGTAACTTTTATACTAGCAGTATTAACTACTTAGTAGTATTTCTTCTAAGTCTCTGAGCAGTCTTAACTTCCATTAGCAGTAGTAATATATACTAGCAATAGTAAATGGCAGTACTAACTACTTAGCATATTTTTCACTAATATCACTAACAGCACTAAGTTATGCTTAGCAGCAGTAACTCTAACCTTAGCAGCAGTAACTTCCAAACAACTTCAAAATGTCTTTTAATCCCAACATTAAGTATCATTTTCAGGCATTTATGAGATAATTACACGCATTTTGATAAGAATTTTGATACCAAAAAGTACTAAATATTTGATGTGATCAAATATCCCTCTACTAGACTTCTACGTGCCCTCAAGTAGACCCGTTAGAATAATTTATAAAGAGATTTCCACAATTTAACTCGGAGAATGAAATCATAATTTACTTATGCTAGAA
>BQNB010115753.1:0-17623 GCA_026074375.1 Tanacetum coccineum
AGTGGGTCCCCTACCAATATTAGGGTCGACATTGTCGACCCTAATTTTTGGCCGACCCCAAACCCACATTTTGTTGTAGTGAAAGCTCTTTATGTAAGTTTTGTTTCAAAACACGCACTTTAATGATTTGTCGAGAAATAATATAGTGACCCGACTAATATATTAACTATCTTGTGTTTTTGTGACTACATAGGATGAGATGCTGAGGCTACAGGGTCTAGGCTCCAACACCCCCACGGGTGTGCCCTACACTGAGGATGAGATCATGGCCATTGTTCGCGGGGGCAAGCAGCGGGGGCACATTCCCGGTGTTGGACGGGTTTTGCCAGGACAGGGCACGGTCATTCCTCCCCCATCTCAAAGCACGCACTCCACCGATATCGCTAGGCTCAAAAAGAGGGAGAAGCAGCTCACGAAACAAGTGAACATGTTCATGAGGTTATTTAGGAGTGACGACAAGTTTTCTCAGATGCTTAATCAATTTGAGTCACAACCTGAGTACGGTGGTGGCAGCGGGAGTGGCGGGTGCGGGGATGATGAGCCAGGAGATGATGAGGACGGCGGCGAGGATGAGGACGATAGTTAGGGGATTTTGGGTAAGTATATGCTATTTTGTGTCTTGAAGTATATATTGGCGACCCTTATGTGAATATTTGTTTCCCCGTACGTTTAGAACATGTTATCTAATTGAATATTGACTTGTATCTTGCGGATAAAGGAAGTCTTGTGACTTCGTCACCCGTTTTGTAGATTATATTGTGTTTATTCGGATTTTGAACGTATTTAGCTTTATTATATCAAATGCGTTGATCGTATTGTGTTTCGGTACAAGTTGTAATGTATTTGGGTAGATTCTATATTGGTTTATACAGGTTTGAGTTTTGGTAGATTTTTTCCGGAAAAATTCCGGAAAAAAATCTGGAAATCGCCTGCTGTGCAGGCTGCAAAAAAAAAAAAATTTGCAGACTTTTCCCGGGCGACATGTCGCCCGGGATTAGTTTAAATAAATATTTGTTAAAACTATCCCGGGCGACATGTCGCCCGGGAATGTTAAAAAAAATATATTCAAAAAATATTCCCGGGCGACATGTCGCACGGGAAATATTAAGAAAAATATATATTTAAAATCTTTCCCGGGCGACATGTCGCCCGGGATTCACATTATTAATTTATTTAATAAACTTATTTTAACATTTTCCCGGGCGACATGTCGCCCGGGATTATGACTAATTAATTAATTAATTTTTGTATCCCGGGCGACATGTCGCCCGGGAATACCTTCCACCGTGGCACTTAATTGTTTGACTGAAACTGTGTGGGCCCGGCGATGTCGCCCGGGAATGTCGCCCGGGAATGAATCCCATTCGAGCTATTCCGTTCCACTTATCCCGGGCGACATGTCGCCCGGGAAAGGTATCCCCAGCGACAAGTCGCCCGGGATACCCCGGATTTGTCGCTGGGGAATATAGCAAATGTTGTAGTGTCTTAGGTAGTACAACAGGTATAGTCATGACCTCTGCCTTTTTATCTGACAAGATGGCCAATGAAGGTGACGATCTGACACTCTCTCTAACAGAGTCGGAAGGAATCAATATGGTGGAGTGGGACATAGCACTGTGATAGGCAAAAATGATTTATATAAATCAAGTGCACATTATGTGCAAGGCGAAAGCAACGAAATAAGCTCAAGGCAAAATAAACTTTAAGCAAATAATTCAAGGCAAAATGATCTCAATACAATAACTCAAGGCACAATGAACTCAATCAAAATAACTCAATCAAAACAAAACAAATCAAATAACTCGATGCAAAATAAACTCTATCGAAAACAACTCAATCAAGTAACTCAATGCAAATTTAACTCAATCCAAAACAACTCAATCAAATAACTCAAATCAAAATGAACTCAATCCGAAATAGTTCAATCAAATAACTCAAATCAAAATGAACTTGAAGCAAAATGAACTCACGTATAGGCAACATCAACGCACGTATAGGCAACAAAGAAATCATGCAATGTCTAAGCACGCAAAGCGTTCTAATGTTATGATGTTATAATGTAATGCTTATGATGCGGTTATAGTCTAGGTCTAATATGAAACCTAGTTATCTATAACATTGGCTCTTGATACCACTCTGTCACACCCCTAAAACATGGCGCTGTGGAATAGGAAACATGGGGCCGTGATGTTCGTAAAGTATCTCAAACACAAAGTATAGAGAACGACCACTAAATGGACGTTTTAGAAAATATACATCGTTTAATGAATAAAAGGTCAAGTTTTACATAGTTGAAATAATCCAAGTTAAACGGCATTTGAATCTTATAACATTAAGCTTTACGTTTTATAAATGTTTCATGTAGAAAGTCGTGAATGCATGCTGACTCTGAATGGGCTTCAATTAATCCTTACAATGCTAAAAGGGTCAATAATAATGTTGGTGAGTTCATAGGTTTAAGTAAACGTTAAGTATGGACGCAAGTTTTAATTTAGCGCGAATATATCACAAAGGTATTACGGTAGTACTAAATTAAGACACCGAAGCTAACAACATAATGAACCAAGTATACCAAGTAAAGTAACTCCGTAGGTGTCTAAATTCACCCAAGTTTCAACATGGTATACATCCGTATGATCGGGACCACCATTTCGGACGGGGATGCTAATCCCGATAGATCTATCTACATCACTCTCGCTTGCAATACATAATCAACAACTCAGAATAATGGGCAAAGTGGGCTATCGGTACTTAGACTAAATCGTAATCATTTAAAAGTAACACGGTCCAAAGTAAAATCGAAAACAGAGCATGTATCTCACCCCAAGTTTGAATAAAAGTATTCGTAAAACTGTAAAAAGGGGGGCTATGAAACTCACCTTTTGCAGAAGGTGAAGCAGGAAAAATCAACAAACTAACAAGTGAGCACAAATGTCCTAACACGACCTAGTTAAAGTATATCGTGCTTTGGATTCAAGCAGTCAATAGCGAAATGATGCACGTGCAATGTTTATTGCGTTCTCATCACCGGAACGTGTTTGCGTTTTAGTTAAGTAAGTCAAAATGTGTACTCGAAAAAGTTATATTGATTCCGTTAAATCTTGACACACAACGAATGTTACATATTTTATTAAGTTTTGGCGTTAAACAAAACTACTATTTTATTAAGTTTTGACATTAAACAAAACTACTATTTTATTAAGTTTCGACGTTAAACCAAACCACTATTTTTATCAAGTTTCAACGCTAAACATTCATTATTTATCAAGTTTAAGTAATCCCGCATAATATCCGTTTATAAATATTTCTGTTAAATTTATATTCCGCCTAAAACACGCTAAGTATTCTACCAAGTCTAGTTACCAAGTTTTTATCCGTCATTATATTCCATACTATTATACTTTACGTTACTAACTTTTATAAATCATATCTCGCTTATTAATAATACTTTTAGGAACTTTTCGACACACATAGATAATATATAAGTGATATTATAATATTTGTTAAAGATTTAATAGCTCGTTCAGACTCGAAAATGCCCAAAAACCTTATTTTAATTTCTAAACAGCTCATATTATTTTTATAAAATTCTAGATTTTTGTCAGTTTTTACAAGGGCTTAACTCCTTCGTTATAAAGATTCACGGAACGGTCAAAAACTATATTTCAAGGAAAATTCCCGTTCTACAAGTTTTCTTTTATAAGTTTTACCCGACTAGGACTCAAAATGGGTCGAAAACGTAAACTGGACAGATTGTGTCGAAAATAGTTTTGAGCTGGAAATATACTAGTTTTCAAATGAACTTCATTTAGTCACATCTCACTCGTTTTAAGTTTGTTTTTAGCGTTCTTTATATCCACGCGTTCGTATTTAAAGGTACTAATATATTTTTAGACTCTCGACTTTTTAGAGTGATTTTAACATCCCGTTTTACTTCGTTAAAAATTTGGACAACTAGTATTTTCTAACAAAACTACACTATATTTTTATCCGCAAACCACACAACTTCAAAACTAACTTAAATCCCTTCTACCGATTGTTACCAACACTCAACAACTTCAATTTGACCTAATCCCTTTCACCGATTGTTAAAAACTCATTAAAAACCACTTTTAATCACTTATAAACCACTTTTAATCACTTATAAACCACTTTTAACACTCTTAATCACAATATTAACAAAAAAGTACAGCAATATTAAAATAATTCGAAAACCTAAATAAGTTGTACAACCTCTTTTTATCTTGTTAGTTTCTTGTAAAAATTACTTTCGCAAACACAGGTAATGACGTTTTCGAAAGAACCCAAGATATGCACATGAATAAAAGTGTATGAAAAAGAAGAGATGATGAATATGGCTTACAAGGTGTAGAAAATTATAAGAGAAATAAGCAAATACAATAAAAAAATATGGCCTTACATGGTGTAGAAAGTTGATGTGAAAGAATGAAGAATTTTAACAGATACTGAAATCGAATTATTACTCGAAGAAGATCTTGAATAACTCTGAAAATCAATAACAAAGAATCACTAGTAACCAAACTAACAAATTTGTGAAGAAGGAAAAAAAAAAAAAACAAATCACAAAAATGCACACCAAAAGCGGGGGCCAATTTGATCAAAATTTTGGATTCCATGCTAGTAGATATTTTTATATAGGAGGATAGTGGTGATTATGTCTGCATGTTTTAATAATATATTTAGCATTTACCGTTCACCCGTTAAAATGGAAAAACGCATGACTCTAAAACACACCAAATGTAATAAAAAATTACTATATGACCGTTAAGTCGAAACGTGGGAATAGTCGTTATTGTAAATAGACTCTGACGCTTATTTAAAATGCCGGAACGCGTCTAATGACGGCTTCAGAGCTTTATACATGGTTTAACTTTCCGGTTTCAGTAAATCAATGAACACAACCGTTTTTTAAAATAAGTAAAAATTAGTGGTTTTTATTGTTTTGTAAAAATACCAAATTAGATGCTGGATGAAAAAATGAATACGAATTCGCCAGTTGTCATACGGACGCTTTCAGTTCTAATATACAACGAGGCTATTGTTACTTAACGGTGGAGAATTTGAAAGATGTTTTGGTGAGAGACCGAGATGGGTAGAGGGTAAAAGTATTGTCGTCAAAACTCATTTCTATATTACTATTTTTTAGTTCCGCGTGATGGTTTCGTAGTAAATATCCGTACAAATTTATCTAAAAAATTTGTATATATCCGCCCAAATTAGATTCGAATATAATCCGAGGAAGACTTGATGTGTATATCTTTCAAACATATTCTCAAATCTTGAATAGTATTTTGTTATGCATTGCATATCTCTTTGCTACGATTTATTATCTTTAAATATCCAAAGATGCATACCCTCTGGATAATATACGTTGATAATGGTTGTATGTCAACCTAACCATGCAACATGATTGCCATGCATGTACTCCAGTTTTATTACGATCTATGCTATGCTACATATATCTTATCAACGACGCCTAACAACATTTGCTAATTGTTATATAGATGTAATTCGGCACATAATTCCCGTAAACACAATTCGGTCAATGTTAAAACCTGTAAACTGCCGTCCATACTGTTTCCTTCTAAATATTTTGATAAGGATTTCTTTAAATTGTTAGTATACACAGACGTAGGTTCAGTTTCAAAAAATAATGCGAATTGGGCTTTGTTTAAAGATGGGAGGAAATGAATTGAACATAGTAAAGATACACATGGATGATGGACCTTTAGATTGATGCCTCCTCTTTTGGATTCTCCTGGGCGGCCTCTGTGTGCCTCATGTGGCCCTTAGCCAAAATCCGAAGTGGGATGCCATATAACATCAAGAAATTTGCTGAAGACATCGTTTAAGGATTCATCACCTCAAATTAGTTGATGATAGCCTCTTCACTGAATGGTTTTAATGCATGTACCTTTTTTATGTGTGCACCTAACTATATCTTATAGTAGAAATTTCTAGACTGGACGGAAGTGTAGAGTGGTGGCAAAACTCACTTAGGTTGAGTTTAAAGTCACCGTGACTTGCCATCCCGGGTCCCAACAATGTCACTTTTTATTTTTGCAAGTAAGCTTGGTTGATTTGGTTGTATTTCGGGTGGTGCTCTATGGTGGAGTAACTCACCTAAAGTGTGGAGTTATATTTTCGAGGGTGTCAACTTATTTTTATTAAGGTGTATTTTTAATTGGTTTACGTTTGTGAGTGTGTGATATGTAGTATGTATAAAATGGGTATGTTTAATGAAAATGTGTTGTTTTAGTGGTAATGATGAGTTCTTATTACAGGTTTTTTGACTAAGGTGAGTTGTATAAGGTAGTTTTTTATTTGGAGAGAGAACAAGCTGATGTGACACTGAATATGACTGGTGGGTTTAACCCAACACACTCCATCCAGCTAGGACTATGTTTTTTATCAAAACAATGGCATGTGAGATTTGTCATATAGAGAAAGTTCTATGAAGAACACTATATAATTAAATGAACACATCCACTTAATCATCAACCATCCCATTTTATTTCAATCTAATGTTTATATTATTTCTATTTAATTTAATTAAAAAACACACTTTCATCTATTTTTTTAAGTTAAATATCTCACAAACCGTTTATCGTTACGAAAAACGAAAAATATCATCGCGACGAGAATTAAATCATCTTTCCTATAGAGGGGCCACTTCATATTATCTTTCGACGAATTTTTTTTCGATTATTTTTTTCATCTCGTCTGAAAAACTTCATCATGTGATTGTAGAAAATCAATGTGTTTGTTGATTACAAAATCTATGTGATTTTTTCAGACGTGACTGAAAAACAAAAATTCGAAAAAAAAATAAAAGATAAATAAATATTAAAAAAAAAGAATGTTTGTCGAAAGTATTAGAAGTGCCCCAATTAAAATAAGAAAGATTAAAAAAGTACTCTTCGCGATGGTGCTATCTTTTTCGTAAATTTAAATTATACCATCGTGAAGATAATTAAATTTTCTTTTATAGACGGACACTTTTTATATACTTTCGCACCGATTTTTTTTTTAAAATTTCGCCAGGAAAAAAATACACGTGATTCCAAAAAATCACATGTGATTTCTTACATTAAAATACACGTAGTAAACTTTGTAAAATTCACATGCGTTTTTATGAATTTTATTAAAATCACACGTGATTTATTATTTTAAAAAGCGATTACGTGTATTTATAGAAATATCGCAACAACATTGCGGTTTTTTAAAATAGCAGTGTTTTATTAAAAACATCAAAATCACAAAGGATTTTACAAAATCACGTTGTAATTTTTTTTTGCGCGAAATATTTAACACTTTAAAAAGTCGTCTAAAGTATATAAAATCGATTTTTTTTTAGTTACAAGTCTGGAAAAATTCATGTGATTTGTATAAAATTCACATGGTGAATCACTGTTGGATTTTTATGAAATCAAATGTGATTTTGTGCTTACAAATCACATGTGATGTGTAAGAACGTGACTGAGGAAAAAAACCAAAATTCCAAAAAAAATTTCGGTCGATTAGGTTATATAAAAGTGTCCCGCTCAAGAAGAAAAGATGATTTAATTATTCGACTACGCGATGGTTATATTTTTTGTCGTTTGAGGAGATTTTTTTACCGTTTTGAAAGATTTTTTATTTTTTTATAAAAAAAAAAAGGTGAAAAGTGGAAGTTTTTTTAATATTTTTTATTTGATGGAAAAGTATAAAAAAGTTTTTGCTGAATACTATCTAATTAAAGAACAATTCACTTATTTTAAACCATCTAATTCTTACATTTTCCATCTATTGGTTAGTCGATTTAACTTCTATTTTTAAATTTAATTAAAAAATCCCACTTTCATCCTATATTTTTTTAAATTTAAAATATCTTTACGAACTGTAATCGTTTATTTCACATGTGCTTTCTTTCATCAAACTTTTTTTTCAGTTACGTCTTTGAAAAATCACATGTGAATGTCTGTTTCTTTCAACGAACTTTGTTTTTTTGATTTTTTTTCAGTATCGTTTGAAAAATCACATTGTGGTTTCGGAAAATTCATATGTGATGTCGTTAAAATCACATCGTGGTTTATTTTTTAGCCGTGACTGAAAAAAAATACAGTTCGAAAAGAAAAAAAAACAAAAGCCGAAAAAAAAAAAAGTACGTTTAGAAATGTATTTTAATTGGTTGTGAGTGTGTGGGTATTTAGTGGGGTATATTTTATATAAAATGAGTATTTTAATGAAAGGTGAATTTTAGTGGTAAGGTGAGTTCTTATTACGGTTGAAAGGTGAGTTTTATTTGGAGAGAAAAAGCTGATGTGGCGCTGATGTGTCAAGTGGGTTTACCACCACCACTCCATCCAGCCTAAGGACTATGTTTTATCAAACAATGGCATGTGAGATTTGTCATATAAAATGCATAGACGAATAAAATTAATGAAGTGTTTTATATAAGGCATGTAACTGCCAGGAAAAAACATTTAATGGTCATTAAAAATTCTTATAACGCATGCATCTAGAACATGCATATAGTATTCAACTTTAAATAAGCTATTACAAAATAAAATGTTGTCAAGAAAAGGCAGCAACCAACTCAACAAGAACAAGTCTTTGTCTTTATTTAAAAAGTATCAAAGCAGTGGCATATCTGTTCAGCCACCTTCCTTTGACCAAATATTCGGTCAGAAAATGTCAAAGTCAAACAAGTGCGTGTGTTAAACATGTTGCATGTCGTTTTAAGTGTGTCTTATAACTAATGCATGTTTGTTGCCTTTCACATTCTCATTCATTCACCATTTTCTTTTATTTCTTTCATTTGTTCTTGATCAGATTTTATTTTCATTCGTTTAACCGTTGATTCATCTGTGAGCATCATCTTGTTAAGGTATGATCTTTTGATATTTTATTGATGGGTTTTTAATGAATTTGAGAAATAAGTAGATTATTTAGGTGTTTGAAATATAAAGGCTTATATGTTTATTGTGTTATGATACAGTAAGTGAGTAGCTTTGGGGTGTTTTATGTTTGGAATTGCTTTATCCAAACTGCTTATATGAAATAGGATTGCTAAGGAAGCAACTTGTTATTGCTTATTCAAATAGATTTATTTCAGGAATTGACAGCCAGATCAGCACTTCTTATAAGCAATCTCAAACACCCTCTTAAATCATAATCTATTTACTGTTTATGTTACTCTAAGTCATGTAGCAAAATTGTGCATAAAACTGATTGTTTTATGAATTGTTTGTTATTTCATGATTATAACACCATGTTTTCTTTGCTATTATAGCACATAATGAATTTTTTGATGTGCTCATTTAGCGTTTTGTAGAAAATTAAGCATAATTGTATCAGTTTACGAAAATAAAAAATAAAAAAAGGTTCATCAGCTTTGACTTTTTAAGTCAAAATATCATAACAACCTATCAACTTGACATAACAGCAGTAGTATTTTAGAAATATTTGTTCTTTGAAGAACCCATTGGACTAAATTGGTTTGAAAGGTGTAATTAGGGATCCTCGTTTCATTTTCTCGGTCTCTTATCTAGGTCGTATTTCTTTTTGCAGATCAACTACACGTTCAAAAATGAATTTTTTATGTAGACACATGGAGGAGGAATCGTCAAATTCCCATCCAGACATCCTTAGCTGCCCATTTTTGCGTAACATTAACGAGCCAACTAATTTCTCCTTTACTTCATCCGTGCCTATCCCATTGCCGGTAAGTTACCTTTTGTGTTTAAAAATAAGAACGTAGTTATTATGAAATAGTTGGCACGTATAAAAGCCTTTTTGAAAGTATACTCATGATCTATTTTTTTTTGTGCAGGTTCGGGGAACCAAAGGTCCTATATTTGAGGACGGTCCCAGTTTTGATACGGCGTTTAGCCTTTTCCATGGGCAAAATGGTGTAGTTCCACTTTCTGAGCCATCATCATCACATATTCCTCACAGGGTGAGGTCTGAACCAGTTGCACAACAGTTCCACCCTTTAGCAGCTAGGGCGGCAACTATCAGTCTCTCAGGTTTTGGTGGGCCCTTTGGTTTTGATGCATTCAGTGAGATGTTCAAGAATCAACAAAGAAAACATAAACCATCCAAGAAAGAGTCTAATCATGAAGCAATGGGCGAAGAATGGCTACAAAATGGGAAATGTCCAATGGCCAAATCCTATAGATCAGTTACTAACATCCTACCGATTATATCCAAAGCAATTAAACTACCATCAGGCATAAACTATAGATGCCCACCAGTAATCGTGGCAGCTAGAGCAGCTCTAGCCAAAACCGCATTTGCAAAGAATTTGAGGCCTCAACCTTTGCCTGAAAAAGTACTCGTGATCGGTGCCATGGGCATGGCAGCTAACGTACCACTAGGAATATGGAGAGAACATACTAAAAAGTTTTCACCTTCTTGGTTTGCAGCGGTTCATGCAGCTGTGCCATTTATAGCTATGCTTAGGAAGTCGGTCCTGATGCCTAAATCAGCTATGGCCTTTACAATAGCTGCTTCGGTTTTGGGTCAGGTCATTGGCTCTAGAGCTGAAAGGTACCGGCTAAAAGCAGCTGCAGCTGTTGGTTCCGGTTTAGGGGTTACAAGTGGACTATGTGGTGAGGTTGCTGAGTGGGAACCCGCGTCTCTTCAGGTTGTTAGGCAGGTTTCCTAAGGCTTTTTATGTATAAAGCTTTATTTAAGCTAATAATGTAACTTTTTTTGACATTTTGTAAGAAAGATTGAATGAGATTATCCATACTACATATAAACCACGAACATGGACGGAACCAGGGGTGTCTCGGTGGGTCTCGGGACACCCAAAAAATTTTGTTCCTCGTTTAGTATAACTTTTCATAAATGCACCTGATCAAATTGTGTCATAGTTCTGAGCACAAATGTGTTTTCTTCAAAACCAATGTTTTAAAACCCGTTTTTTTAATCGACTCGGCCAAGTCACCGGTTCACCGGGTTACCGGTTCAACCGCCGGGTCGAACCGGTTCTTTGAAGAAGAAGAAAATTGCTATATCTCTATTGCGCAAACGATTCATATCTATAATAAAAAAACAGTGATTATAATCTTTACAGGTTATATACTACAAACATCAATTACCAAAATTTAACCAACATAAACATCTTGCAACTTTACAGTTAAAATTTAAACTATGTTTGTGCACAACTAGGAGTAGTTTCTTTAATGCAAAAAAATTGACGTATCGTTGAAGGGAAAAATAGTTGTTTGTGGCCTTTTGTTGTGCATTTCGTTAGGTGGTACACACCACCAAACCCTGGACAATTTTTTAGACTATCTCTTTTTTATGCATCCAATAATACACATGATATGTCATTATATAGATTTATTTATGTAAAAAATGTGTGGTTCTAGCATAACACTTATTTTGAGACATGATGAGTAATAAAATACTTATCTTTTAAATAATACATCTAGTAGTTTTATAAAAACGTAAATCAACTCATCTCGAAACAAATACGAAGCATACTTGAGACGTGAGAGAAACTTCACCATGATTCAAATTTGAACAGATTCTAAAGAGTTTAAAGTTGAATCAGATCATATAAACAAACACGTAAATAAAGTCATCAAACGAGGCCACCTTAAAGATTCATCTAATGGTTTAGGAATTAGGGATGACACCCGTGCGTAATGGGCATGATACCTTAAACCCGTCACCAGCACCGATGATTTTTTTCTCACCCACCACCCGCCCATCACCCACCAGTGGGTACAAATATTTGCCCATACCCATGCCCGCGGGTAACCATTGCCCGTGGGGTGAACACGTGGATTAGTGAAATGCAACAAATCACAAAACCATGAGCTGCGTAATAAGACACAATATCAATTTTCCAAATAGCAAGTTCACAAAATACTTAAACATCTAGGTAGTATAATAAATTTGTGCATAACACAAATGGGTTTTCGGGTACACTAACGAGTATTATGATGGGTGTACACCTTTGAGTATTTTAAGTGGATACACTCGTGATGGGTATACATTACCCGTCACCCGCTCGCCATCCAGGGGCGGAGGGATGTAGAAGGTAGGGGGGCCGGCGCCCTCTATAAAATGACGAAATTTTTTTTTAGTGCAAAAATTGTATTTTTATAGCCTTATTTTTAGCTTGCCCCATCCTAAATCTTAAATTGCCCCCGATACGACTGCTTAAATATCAAAAAACTATTGAAAAGCTGCTAAAAGATGCTAAAAAATTGCTAAAAGCTGCTAAAAATTGTTAAAAACTGCTAAAATGCTGCTAAAAGCTGCTAAAAAGTGCTAAAACGCTACTAAAAAGCTGCGGTTTTTGAAGCTGTTTTCAAAGAAATTTTTTTTGCCCCATATATACCAAGATCCTGGCTTCGCCACTGCCGCCATCCACTGATGGGTACAAATTTTCATCCACGACCCACCCATGGATGAAAATTGACGGGACTACCCACCCATTTACATACTGATACCCACGAGTTATGAGTTTTTTCTCGCCCATTGCCATCCTATCAAGAATACTTGAGACGCGCGAGTCTCACTCAGCAAATTAACTCCGGTTCAAAGCTGAACCGGTTCTAAAGTAGCAATGGTTTAAATCTGAACCGGTTCATCCAAAGACTGATATAAAGAAACAAACAGGTAAGCAGCCCAGGTTCAGGAATACTTGAGATGGCAGTTGTTACGTTTGGTGAGGATTGGCCTGAGTTCAACGACGGTCTTACTTACCGTGACATTATCCGGTCACATGATTCCGGTTTAAGTTTGATTCAATTCTACTCAACCAAACATCACACTTCAGCTCCTTTATTAGGGTAAATTTCATCTTTTTATTACAGTGCTGTAAATTTCATATTTTTTGGTTATTAACATTATGAGTAATCAAAAAGTTATTGAAAGTAGCGAATTTGATATTATATTAAGTTATTAACCGAGGTTCAGTGGGCGAGGATGATATTTGATTGGTCCAAGAGTGTAGTGATGGGGGAGTACTTAAGATTAGTCATTGGTTTAAGATGTTTGATAATGCAACAAAGTAGTGAAGTTCTTGGGAAATTTGTTTGGATGATGGTTGACTAGAGGCTGTACTTTTTAATTACTTGTTGCAACTGCAATATTATTGGAAATGTTATTCTTGCGTATACTAGCATGGTACTCACGTAACCACAAATAGATGCTGATGGTTTTTGGACTTTTGATGAGGTCTTAGTTTGAGCTTTAGGGTCGGGATATACATGCTTTATATGACACGAATTCAAACATCAAAAGAGGCCCACAAGCATAAATATTTTGATGTATATAAGCTAAATATGTGTGTGCTAGTTTGTTATTCCTGGTACTAAAAATGGAACAGTTGGTTGCAGAGGATCCAAAATGGTCAGGTTGGTGTTTCGAAATTGACTGAGTATCAAAGATATGTGTGTTTCTTGGAGTGACGGTTGTTGTGGCTTGCAGATCACAGTTGACGGTACACTTGTTACAGATCCAAATACGCTTCTCAGGTTTTCCTAATTCCTAACCATTGACCGAAGATATTGTATGACAGAAATTATACGTTTATTGTTTTTTTAACTCTTTTTGACTTCTTTTGTATCTTAGGACTGGTTCAGAACTAGTATATCACAGACTTCCATGGAAAGAACCGTATGCACCGCACTTGCTTGAGGTTTTGTTTGAAGATGATCATTTGGTACTTGTTCAATTCTCAGCATTCTGGTTTAGTAATTTTGTAATTCATTTAATAAAAAGAAATTCTGTGTTTTGCTCAGATTGCGCTAAATAAACCATCGGGTCTACAAGTTTTGCCTGGAGGACTATTTCAGCAACGAACTGTACTGACACAGCTTCAATGGCGTATAAAAAATCAAGAATTGTGTCCTGTTCCTGTTCATCGGCTAGGTAGAGGCACATCAGGTAACCATTTCTTTACGGTGTAACTGCACTATAAACAATAGTTGATTATGATCGAGATAATTTATGCTCAATGTTATTTGTTTTCCTACTTCCTGACAGGAATTTTACTCTGTGCAAAGACAAAGCTTGCAAAAACTCGACTTGCAGCAGTTTTTGCTGACAAAACATCAGCAGTTGTGACTAACAGGTTAGGGAAGAAAATTTTTCGTTTTTTTAAGCATTCACAAATTTGTGTGTTTGGTCATATGGGTCATGGGAGTCTTGCTAATAAAATCTCTCTGTGGGCAGAAAAGCTGACGATGAGGTCAACAAGGTTGGAAAAATGTCAAAGATTTACAGGGCACTAGCATCCGGAATTATAAATGAGGATGAGGTGAAGCTTTTTTGGCAGATCTGTTTTTTTTAGCTCTTGTCTGTTAGTATATGCATACGGAATTGTTCATTATCATTTCATGGTGTATGCAATATTTTTTTAATCTTTAATATTTAGGTTTTGAATATCTCTTGAATCGTATTATTACAACATAATTACTTAAAACATGTTGCAGATTGTCATTGATCAGCCAATTGGCACATTGAAGTATCCTGGAGTCGCTAAAGGATTATATGTTGCTTCTCCTTCAGGTTTCCCACTTCATAACCACATGTTCGTTAATAATAGTTTTGTTTCGTATTCTATAATTCTAGTTATGATATCTTATTGTTTATTCATTCACATGTGCAAATTTCTATTTAACAAGTGTGGATTTGGTTTGCATCTTTGATATATTTATATTTATTGTCATAATATATGTGAGATTGTTGGGGTCAAGTGTTCAGGGAAATTTAATCAATCTGATGAATTCTATTTTGATGCAGGGAAACCAGCGTTAAGCAGAGTTCATGTTCTGAAGAGAGATGTACAAGAAAACGTAACAGTTGTCCAGGTGCGATGATTTATAAATCATTTTTGGTCATAGTTTATCTGTCTGAAATTATCACCGAGATAGAAAAAGTGGACACTGCTTATGCTCTAACATTTACATGCTTTTGGCCTTAAATGATTAAGCAAAGTGTGTCTATATGACTATATCAACAGACGAGTTAGATTCTTTGAACACTTCTTTTGTTGGCATTAACCATATGCTCGGGTACTTGCACAAATTATATGCTCATTCTGGACACTGGTCAGCGATTTATAATTTATTGTGTTTTTTTTCTAGGCTTAGTGTTTTGTGGTAATTTGAGCAGGTGGAGATTCAATCTGGTAGGCCACACCAAATTCGAATACACCTTTCTTTCATCGGACATCCTTTGATAGGTACACTTTAGAAGCTTCACGCGTATTCTGTCTTTATTTTGGAGTGAAATGACTAAGCCTGTAGAGTACAAACCTTAGCAACCAATGCCCGTAAACTCGTTTTGGATGGTATATATTAATTATTCGTTCTTCACGTGTCTTCTTGGCAGGTGATCCACTTTATGTTACTGGTGGGAAACCACAGTGCTCTGCTCCTGAAATTGCAGATGAAACATTTGCGGAAGATGGGTAAAACACTTATTCTAAGTCTAATGTTTTATCTTTGTTTTCCTTATATGCAAGTAAGGAATCATTAACCTTTAATAAAAAGGAGCGCTTGTAATAATTGTTATTACTTTACCTTTTCATTAGAGGGTATCACAGGCCTGCAAATCCTGTTCCTGGAGACTGTGGATACTACTTGCATGCTCATCAATTAGTTCTTTGTCATCCGATGACAAATGAGGTATGTATTTGAAATTGCTTAAATTGTCATATGTACTTGTGATTGAGCTACAGCATTGTAGCTAATAATTAACTGGCTATTGTTTTAGCACTTAACTAAAAACTATGAACATACTTAGATAATGCACAATAATTTATCAGGCTGGCGGGAAACTATGACTACATCTAAAGGTGTAAAAAAATTGGGTGGAGTCTGGGCACTTGGACAATATGGTTATTTCTTAATAAGTGCTATAAACATGGTGGATCAGGTTGGGTTGATCCGCAGCCATTCTTTTTATAAGTCTTTGAAGAATCAAAGTCATAGTTATAAAAACAAGCTATTTAAGAGGTTAGCATTCACAAGTGACCGTTCAACCCACTAAATTGAACTTTTAGGTAAAAATGTTGAATCTATAGGTTTCCAAAGGTTATGCCAGGAATGTTTCTCTAGAACCAAGTTTTCTCATTACCAAAAATTAACCTGTTCGATGCTCAAAAGTCAGAACAAGCTAATTAATCGATTAATTATAATTTAAGTACATCATAACTAGAATTTGGTTTATATTCATTCCTGATTCCATGGTCAAGGAAAATGAAAAGATGTTACGAACTATAAATTATTTGAATCTTCAATCATAAAACGACATATTTGCTAACATGTATGAATACTTTGATTAACAGTCTTGCTTCGTTGCAGATGTTTAAAATAACGGCGCCCTTGCCACCCGTCTTCGTAAGTCACGAGTCAGGAGAATGAACAAACGCACAAGCTAGACAGAAGGTATCAAGCAAGTCCTAATTTTCGACATTGACTTGATCAAATTTTTTCTAGTAGTTGTATCATGTTAGCCCGTGTTAACGAGAAATCTATTTGAAAATGTTGGATTCTGGATGGTAAAACCAGCATACTAAAGATCTTTAAAACGTAAGATGCAAAGGTAAACCTGTCAAAGTTTATAATACTCAGTGGTGTCATGACCAACTAAATTAAGTTTAATCTAATTTTAGTGCCTGAGTAACGGGCTAATAATTTTCATTAGTTAATGTTTACAATTTTCTATATAAAATGTACTATGACGAAAGTTGGGCTCATGAGGAATAGCTACCGTAAGATGAAGTTAAATTACTTTGATTTTTGAGTTGACATAGTGACTTTGCATGAAAGTATGTCATTAGACATCATTTGGAAGATCAGATATTCCATCTGGATATGTTCAATCTTCTGAAATCTAAAAAATAACTCCGCACAACAACCAATATGAATCTTTTTGGTTTATATAGAACTCAGTCCCGGCCCCCATATATCGGTCAAAGTCGGCTGTCTAGCTAGGACTATACCAATGTTTAAACAAAGTAGACAGCAAGAGATGGTCATATTTATAATCATAACAGAATTTTAAGATCATGTCCAAATAACAATACAATTACTGCAAAACAATGAAATTCAAAGCTAAAAGGTTCGCAGTTGCCTGCAAAATACTAGCGTAAACAAAATAAACGGATCTTGGCCGGAATAGCCGGGTCTAGCCGGATACAACTTGGCTGGGTCTAACCGCATATAGCCGGGTCTTTGCCGGAATAGCCGGCACTTGGCCGGATATAACCGGATATAGCCGGGTCTTGGCGGGAATAGCCGGGTCTTGGCCGGAATAGCCGGGTCTAGCCGGGTCTTGGCCGAAATAGCCTGGTTTTGGCCGGGTCTAGCCGGTTCTTGGCCGGAATAGCTGGGTCTTGGTCGGATATAGCCGGATCTTGGCAGAAATAGCCGGGGTACAGCCGGATCTTGGCCGGAATAGTCGGGTCTTTATAGAAACTTATTTGTTGTGGCGAAAATCGGTTTACGTAATAAAAAAACAGTAGTTGGCGATTGTTTTGATACGTCATGGTAAACCGACATGCTTATCAAAATGCGAATGAGACTGCAGAAACAATGAACACTTCGGTGGCAAAATGGGTGGGTTGGCACTTAAGCGAAAGGGT
>BQNB010115754.1:0-11104 GCA_026074375.1 Tanacetum coccineum
TTAACTAAAAACTTTGATTACATTAGATAAAAGACAATTACAACTGATTTTTAAAAGAAAATTACAATGAGCAAAATATCTAAATGCTACACTAGGTGAAAACTAGGAAAAAGAAGATCTATGTGTGTGTGATAGTGAGGGCTTTATATAGGCCTTTGATGAAGCTTCTAGGCCTTGAATTCCTCTGCACGCTCCTCTGAATCTCATCCGTACACATTTCCAATCATTGGATCAATGATTATGGCCGTTAGATCATTTCTTGGGATCACACGGATTGCCAAGCTGGCAATCCTTGATGTGACCCTTGTGTTACTTCTCTGAGTGATCCAAGAGTAAATCCCAATTCTCCTTGTGCTTTCTTCCATAGCCACGTGGCCTTAGCTTGAGAGTGAGTTAATGAGAAGCTTGATTTGACTAATCTCTCCCTGCCATCTTGTAAACGAGCTCTTGAATTGACCTAAGCACCCTTTAATTTGGATTTGCCCTCTCGTTTTACCCTGAGTTAAAATGGAGATGATGATGAATAGTACTTGGGATCTTGGCGCCAAGTTTTAACTGTATGAGTTAAAAATCGTTTTAAAGTTTGGAGTATTTGCACAACTAGTCCCCCTCTTTGTTATTTCATTGTGTAGTGTAAAAATAGTTTTCAAAAATGGCAGAACTGGCCCCTATAGTTTATAAAAGGATAATGGGTTTGGTAATTGGGCTTTTGGTTTTGGGCTTGGACTAGGTTTTTGGTTTAATGGTTTCCGGGTAGGGTTTTTAGGGTTTTAAGGCCCATTAAGGGTTTAGGGACTATTTATGGAACTTTTGGAAACTTGGAGGACTAAAGTGGTAACTTTTAAGGTTTTGTCCTTTTGTGGTTGACTTTGGTTGACCACTGTTTGACCAATTTTGACTGGAGGTTGACTTTTTCTGGCTTTGGCTTTGCATCTTTGGCTTCTTTTGTGCTCTTCCGATTCTCGTGTCCGTGCTTGCCCGTTTTTGACTGTTTTCTTGTGATTTTTGTCTTATCCATACCTGCACACACAAAACACAAATACAAGCATATTTTTGCCATTTTTGGTCTGTTTTGGGTTTAATTGGGCTATTTTAGGTATAAACAGATATGTGTATTTCACACATATCAACTATCTATAGATTCGTCTTCGGAAATGACGAATTGTTCATATTGTTGAACCAAAAGGTCGATGTTATTATCTTTGACTTGACTATTATCTTGGTGGGTGATTAACAATGTTTTCCAAATTTCTTTTGCCGTATTACACATGAAATTTTTTTCATATTCTTTTCTAGGCAAAGCATTATAAATAACCATTTCAGCTTCGTAATTTTTCGCAAGTCTCTTTTTAAGATCATCACTTTTTCTTTCAAAAGGGATAACCTCATCTAATTTGGTTTCCGGATTTTGTTCAATAGGTTGAAAATCACCGTTGATAATAACATGCCAAAGATCTAGATCTTTTGATTTAACATATGTCTCGAATCTATTTTTCAAATAAACAAAACTATCACTTTCAAAAAGTGGTAATCTTTGCATAGATTGCCCTTCTACATATTTGTCGGAATCCATAGATCGATCAAAGCTTTAAAATACAGTATATTTTAAAAATCTTGAGTGACCTTGGCTCTTGATACCAATTGTGGAAACTAGAAGGGAGGTTTGAATAGTTTACAGGTTCGTTTTACGTTTTAAAAGTTAGCTTTCAAAATATTTAGATTCGAGTTGTATGTTTAACCAATTCACAATATGAACAAACAATATAACAATCTAAACTAAAGCTAAATAACAATGATAATAATATGAAGAGATAAGGAAAGGAGCAATCAAACCAAGACGTCAAGATTTTATAATGGTTCGGCTACGAATCACCTCTTCGCCCTACTCCACTCCCCGAGTATCCTACTTGAGATTTCACTATGTCAACAAGCTCCCTTTAGGTGGAGAAAACCATTTACACGTTGCTTAAGTTATTTTCCGACACTAAGCTAAATGTTGAGTCCTAATCTTAGCTAGAACCAATCTACCACGTCACAATCAATACATAATCACCAGATCTACACTATCGAATTTACACACAATCCGAATCAGACAAATACACAAGATAATTACAATAGAGATTTGGTACTTAAAAGAAAGGAGGAGAGATCACTAAATAATAACTCGTTTCTTGGCGAATACGAATGTTCTTTTTTTGCACTTGAATAAGAGGTAAGAGATGAGAAGAGGAGATTAGATCATTTGAAACAAGATCTAAGAATGTTAGTGATCAAGAGATTTAAAGAGAGAAAGAAGATTTTTAGAGAGATAAAGTTATCTGAAAATTTCGTGCAAAGAGGTCTGATTTTCTACAAGGAATGGAGCAGTATTTATAGGCAGGAAAATCCAACGATCACTAGGGGTGGTCCCGGCGGTCCCAAATAAATAAGGGGGCCACCAGGCCTATAAGAGGGCCGCCCAGTAGACTACGCTCCCTTTTTGTCTTTTTGTGGGGAAGATTGTATCTGGTATGGAACCTTCCATTTTGGGGGGAAATTTAAATTTCAAATTTTAAGTTTTACGATTAATAATTTGTAAACGTTTAATTTTATCGTAAAGGTTTTTACATTTTGTTATTATCAAAATGTTGAGAGGTCGAAAAATATAAATAATGTTTTTAGACATTATTTGTATTAACACATTCCTTATAAGAAATTTGAAGAAAGTCATAAGAAAATGATTTCCAAAAACGATGAAGCAAAAATGGTTTTATATAATGCTTTACCCAAAAAGGAATATGAAAGAATTTTCATGTGTAATATGGCTAAAGATGTTTGGAACTCACTAAATATTACTCATCAAGGTAATAAGCAAGTTAAAGATAACAAAATAGACTTGTTTGTCCAAAAATATAAAGAATTTTTTATTTCCGATGATGAAGCTATTGATTGTACTTTTGCTAGATTTAATATTATTATTACATCTTTAAAAGCACTTGATGAATCCTTTTCAAGTCGCAATCATGTTAGAAAATTTCTAAGGGCTCTCCCCACCAAGTGGTATCCAAAGGTGACCGCAATAGAAGAATCCAAAGACTTATCAACATTACCTCTAGATGAGCTTACCGGCAACCTAAAAGTCTATGAGGTAGTGCTTAAAAAGGACTCGGAGATCTCCAAAGTTAAGAAAGAAAAATACAAGTCACTAACACTCAAGGCAAGAAAAGTCTCAAGTGATGAAGAAATATCTTGCTCGGAGAGTGACGATGAAGAATATGGAATTCGATATGCAAATAAGTAATGAATTAGCAGAAGTGTTTATGATAAACAGGTGATGTCATGATATTTAGTTTAGTTTTTGTTAAAAGGGGTGCAACCATATGTTCTTTTACTACTATGATTAGGTACATGATGTTTGGCTAAATAAATTATACATTCTTCAAAATTAAGTCGTGGTGAGATTAGTCGCTTCACGACCTTTTTACTTTTCTATACAAGTCATCAGAATATTTCCTTACACGACGAGAAGGATCTTATTTTTTGGTTTTATATGTAGGTTTCGTTCGAGTTCTAGGTGCAACACATGAAAGATCTGCCACAGAACGGCAGATTAAGAACACCATACAAACTTCTACAAAAATCTGCATCAACAATTTAAATCAGCAACAACATGTTTCAAGGCTTGGTTGTGTTTCAAAACTGAGTTGTCTGCATTAGTTTCGTATGATAATTCTCTTGAGTTGTGTAAAACGTCGTAGCTTATGAAATAACAGCTTCTTTTGTATCATTGGATTGTCGCAACGAATCCGGATTTATGTTTTAACTTTTTAATACGGCGAAAGCTTAAGTTCCGCATTCAAAGTGCTGGCTATCGACGTCTGCTAAATGTCTCGCAGCGGAGCGCGGGCAAACCAACTTGTTCTTGTAACAATTGTAAGTTTTTGTGTGTTCTCGTGGTGTGTTAACAATAATGTGAAGGTCCATGTCTCGTCCTAATTTTTGCATGATTTTGTCCTTAATTGACGTCCAAAAACCAAGCTCTTCCACCCATAATCAACCTCTCGTTGCATTCACCACAAAACCATGCAATAAATAAGCATCGTCTCTTAGCATTCAACTTATAAACAAATCAACACCCTAGTTATTATCTTCACAAAATCAACATGAATTCTTGCACTCCTATTTATTGCTTTTGTAGGGTTTGCCGCAGCTGCAGACACCTCGGCTACCACACCAGCATCCTCCGTTGAATCACCTAAAGCATCCCCATCTTTTGATGTTGCATGTGCGGGTGAAACTGCTCCAGCCAATGGCTTGACTTCAGGAGATGCAACTGCTAGTGATATAGGTGGAGCTTCACCCTCTTCCATATCCTTAGAAGTCTCAGCCATGGCAGTTTCATCAATCGTTGTCAGTTTCTTCTTTTGGGTTTTCTTGTTTAGTTAAATTATTTTATCGTATTTTATTTGTGTCAAATATACATAAAGTTTTAGATGGTGGATAAAAATGCACATGGAAATTTTGTATTGTGACTATGGAGAATTCCTTGTATTTTATTAGGGATTATAGACAAAAAAATAAATTATGAGTGATTAAAATTAATGGATGGAAAATACACAATGATATGTTTTGATTTGCCAAAGGCTACTTTGGATTACAATTTCACTGGCATTATTTAACTTGAGTTAGATGATTAAGGCCCCTGTACTTGTGAACTTGTGTTGTTTGCACAGTTCTTCAATGTGGGTCAGGCCTTAGTGCAGAGCTTTGCTATTTCTTAGGAGGGCCAAAGTATAAATTATGAAACTTGAGAGGGCTAGTTTGTCATTTATCTATAAAATTTAAGGTTTTTAATATAAGTTATTGTTGGTCCAACATTAACTAGGATCTCCTTTATGTTTTAATGATAACAAATAAACATTCGCAACACTTACAATTACAACGATAGCCAAAATTCAAAAAATCAGGAATTTGTCAGCGCGTGGGTCAGCGCGCCAGGGGCTGTCCCGATTTTGCAGATTTTGTTTTGTCGACTTTCCTCCTACAATGCACATGGTGGACACTTCAATAAGGTTTGTACATGATTTTGAGCTCAAAATGGTGTTGACACCCTAGGACTGTTATTCGAGCTATATCATATTAGGACCGTTGTTATGCAAAATTCCTCATCAATCTAATGATTACTTATATCCTCCCTCGTGCAGATAATGGTTTCAACAATGACAACCCGTAATGCTGGTTGACGCACTGCTGCAACACGAGGTGGATGGACAAGCGAACAGGATGGTCGAGAAGGTGAGAGGTCTGGAGATCAAGCAGGAAGTGGTAGAGGTGGCCAAAGGAGTGGTCGAGGTAGCCAAGGAGGTGGTCGAGATGGCCAAGAAAGTGATCAGGGTAGTCAAGGAAGTAGTCAAGGTAATGGAGCGAATGGAGGTGGTGGTGGAGTCCCTGACTTTGCTGCTATCATCGCTCAGCAGGTGCAAAACTTCCTACCCACTATTGTAGCATAAGTAGGAAACCACGTTAACAACCAAGGGAACAACAAGAATCAAGATGACAACGTCATCAATGATAAAAACCAGGGTAATGTTAGGACTGTCAACATGAACAACGGTCGGGGTAGATGTTCATACAAGGAGTTCATGGCATGTAACCCAAAGGATTATGATGGAAAGGGTGGTACGATAGTCTATACTCACTGGATTGAAAAAATGGAATCAGTCCAAGATATGAGTGGGTGTGGAGAGAACCAGAAGGTTAAGTACACTGGCGGTTCTTTTATCGGTAAGGTACTAACCTGGTGGAACTCCCAGGTCCAGATTAGAGGTCGAGAAGCCGCAGTTGGCATGGCCTAGGAAGACTTTAAGGTGTTGTTGATGGAGGAATTCTGCCCAAACAATGAGATGCAAAAGCTAGAAACTGAGTTTTGGTGCCATGCCATGGTTGGAGCTGGCCATGCCGTGTACACTGATATATTCCATGAGCTTGCTAGGTGATGTGTTTCAAAAGCTTTAAATTTATAATGACTGAAAATACCAATTTTATTATAGGGAAACACACGGGTAAAAGTATAACCCACGTATGTAGTATAATATTTTTAGGTAAGACCAGGTCGTTCCACAGGGATTTGAGTAGTGTTTAGATTATCATAAAGAAAATAAACTTTAACTTGAAAATAACTTTTTTTTTACCAATGATAATAAAGATGACTACTCGGATAGTTGAAAATAATTTATAAGTGTTGGAAATGATTAAGACCTTGAAGATGAAACCTTAACTTATAAAAAGGATTTCTCGTCAGAAAACGTTTTCATAAACTAACTTAATTAACTCAAGACTTATATTTAGTTAACTAGACCAAATGTGTCACTCAAATAATCCAATTACTAGTATATCAAAGCTTATTTGTTTATCAATTTACAAAAGTGGATTTCTCGGCACAAACGATAAAGACCATAGATAAATATTTAAAACCACATAGATCATAACGGGTCTCTCGACCTATTCCGAAATGATTATATAATTTAAGTTGATAAGCAAAAAAGATGGATAAATAAGATATAATTAGGAATTGCAACATAAGCTTGAGATTAAAGAGATCATGATCATACCAAACACTTATTCATTATCATACATCACCGAGTAGTCATGAGAGATTTTAGCCTCTCATGCTAAGTAGTTCACAACCAAGAACATAGCATTCAATAGAAAACTCATTATATTTCTTTTATACTAGTATGATATTTTTCCTCGTTCTCATTCTTTAATCTTGAATCATCCAAAAATATAAGGTGTATATTCTTGGAGAAAGGGTTTGTATGGGATGATGAAGAATGGATGTTTGTGTGACAGATGGTTTTTGTTTTTGTGATGATATATCCAAATGAGATATTTTGAGGCTCTATTTATAGGCTGAAATTCGGGTGAAAGTGCGACGCGCACAAAAGATTGTGCGGCGCACTTGGTGATTAAATACATAAGTATTAAATGTTTATTGAGTAAGTGTGGCGCACAAGAGAATATGTGCGACGTACTTAGGGTGTAAATGAAGTAGCATTAAAGTCTTCATAAATTCTTCATATCAGATGGGAAGTGCGGCGCACAAAGGAAATTGTGCGGCGTACTTGTTGAGTTAATGCAAATTTGACTGTCTTTGACTTGAAGGTAAGTGTGGCGCACAAATGGTAAGTGTGGCACACATTTGGCACATTAGGCTTGATTATTGATCTTCTCTTGAATGATGTGTTTTTTAACGTGTAACTATTTGATTTTGATGTATCTAACCTCTGGATGTCTTCAAGTGAACCTGCAAGCAATTTTAAGCTATTAAGTATCGAAAGTTCACGAGAAATGATAAAATATATACAAATAACGCCATAGAAAACATGTATAATTTAGGCATTATCACTAGGCTAGTCCCTCATTTGGTTACCCCTGAAAACAAAAGAATTAAGAGGTACATCTATGGCCTTGTTCCACAAGTCCGTGGAATGGTGGCAGCAACGGAGCCAAAGACGATTCAGAGTGCTATACTAAAAGCTGGGATGTTAACCGATGAAGCAATTAGGAATGGAGCGTTAAAGAAGAATACTAAGAAGAGAGGGAATAATGGAGGCCGCGTAGGGATGGAAATGTTAGGAATGATAACAAGATGTCTAGGACTGGAAGGGCATTTGCCACAATTACAAATCCTGTTAGGAAGGAGTACACTGGTATGACACCCAAATGCCCAAACTGCAATTATCACCATCAACTCGAGGTGCCTTGTCGTTTGTGTACAAACTGCAACCGCTACGGACACATTACCAAGGAATGTAGGGTGGGGCCTAGGGTAGTGAATCCCCTGAATGCTAGGAACCTGACTGTTGCTCGTAGGGATTGTTTTGAATGTGGTGGTATTGACCATTATAAGGCAGCATGTCCTAGGTTAAACCAAGCCCCAAGACCAGGAGGAAACCGTCCAAATCAAGTGATGGCTATCAAGGGAGGATAAGGTAGTGGAAACAATGGCAACCCGGCACGTGGAAGAGCTTTTGTAATGAGAGCAGAGGAAGCTCGCCAGGACCCGAACATTGTGACGGGTACGTTCACTTTAAACAACCACTATGCTACAACTCTATTCAATTCTGGTGCCGATTATAGCTTTGTCTCCACTACTATCGTACCTCTGTTAGACATAGAGCCCAGTAACTTATGTTTTAGTTACAAGATTGAAATAGCTAGCGGTTAACTAATAGAGATCAGTAAGGTTACTCGAGGTTGCAAACTAGAGATAGAAGGTCATACCTTTGATATCAACTTGATACCGTTTAGACACGGAAGTTTTGATGTAATCATAGGGATGGACTGCTTGTCCAGGCACAAGGCCGAGATCGTTTGCCATGAGAAGGTAGCTAGGATTCTACTACCAAAAGGCAAATTGCTTAGAGTCTTAGGAGAAAGGCCAGAAGAGAAGGTGAAGCACTCTAAGAGTGCAAAAGTCAAAGAGTATAAACTAAAGGACATAGTTGTCGTTAAAAAAATTTCTGAGGTATTTTCTGACGACCTATCGGGATTACCCTCATCCCGAGAAATCGAATTTAGTATCGACTTAATCCCTAGAGAAATGTCGGTCGCAAAGTCTTCCTATCATTTGGCTCCCTCTAAAATGGAGGAGTTGTTAAGTCAATTCAGAGAACTCCAGGACAAGGGTTTCATTCGACCAAGTTCATCGCCATGGGGAGCACTGGTATTATTCGTCAAGAAAAAGGATGGTTCCTTTAGGATGTGTATCGATTATAGAGAATTGAATAAGTTGACCATCAAGAACCATTATCCCCTTCCTATGATAGACAACATATTCGATCAAATTCAAGGATCATAGTATTTCTCTAAGATAGATCTTCGGTCAGGATACCATCAGTTGAGAGTGAACGAGCAGTATTTGTAGACTTAATGAATCGATTATGCAAACCCTACCTAGACAAGTTTGTTATCGTATTCATAGATGACACTTTGATTTACGCTTAAAGGATCTAAGGGGAACATGAGATGCATCTAGGATTAGTCTTAGACCTGCTTAAGAAGGAGAAATTGTATGCAAAGTTTTCCAAGTGTGAATTCTGGTTCCGAGAAGGACAGTTCCTTGGGCATGTGATTAATGGTGATGGCATCCATGTAGACCCTAGTAAGATTGAGGCCGTTAAGAATTGGGAAGCCCCTAGGACACCATCTGAGGCCCGTTCATTCTTAGGATTAGATGGATATTACCGTTGATTCATTAAGAACTTCTCCAAGATTTCCAAGTCACTTACCATCTTGACTTAGAAAAGCAAGATGTTTGATTAGGGTGAGGAACAGGAAGTGGAATTTCAGACCTTGAAGGATAAGCTATGTAATGCCCTTGTTCTAGCTATCCTTGATGGACCAGAAGACTTCGTGGTATACTGTGATGCATCATGCTTAGGCCTGGGTTGCGTACTGATGCAGAGGGACAAGGTGATTGCTGATCCACGAAAAGAACTATACCACTCATGATCTAGAATTAGGTGTCATCGTATTTGCTCTCAAAATTTGGAGATGCTACTTGTACGGGACAAAGAGTGTCATTTATACCGACCACAAGAGTCTTCAGCACATCTTCAATTAGAAAGAACTAAACATGCGACAACATCACTAGATAGAGCTTTTCAGTGATTATGACTATGAAATTCGCTACCATCCTGGTAAGGTAAACGTAGTAGCAGATGCACTAAGTAGAAAGGAGAGGATTAAGCCTAAGAGAGTTAGAGCCATGAACATGACCATTTAGTCAAGTATCAAGGATAAGATACTAGCGACTCATAATGAAGTATCTGAGGTTGTCAATGCACCAGCAAAAATGTTGTGAGGGCTAGACGATCAGATAGAACGTATGTGTGATGGAGTATTGTATTATCTAGATCGAATATGGGTTCCTTTGACGGGTGAGGTGAGAACCCTGATAATGGACAAAGCCCATAAGTCAAAGTACTCGGTACACCCAGGAGCAAATAAGATGTACTATGACCTTAGGGACATGTACTGGTGGCCGAGAGTGAAGAAAGATATAGACCTATATGTTAGCAAGTGTTTAACTTGTTCTAAGATTAAAGCTGAACATCAGAGGCCATCCGGCCTGCTGCATCAACTTGAAATCCCTGAATGAAAATGGGAGAGAATAGCAATGAACTTTGTCACGAAATTACCAAGGACTAGTAGTGGGCATGATTCAATCTAGGTCATTGTGGACTGATTGACTAAGTCGGCTCATTTTCTACCTATGTGTGAAGTGGATAGGTTAGCTAGACTATACCTCAATGAGATCGTTGCAAGGCATGGTATGCCAATCACGATCATATTCGATCATGATAGTCGTTTTACATCAAGGTTTTGGCAGTCAATGCAAGAAGCACTAGGAACCTAATTGGACATGAGTACGGCTTATGATCCCCAGACCGATGGTCAGAGCGAGCATACTATTCAAACATTAGAAGACATGCTCAAAGCATGCGTCCTTGACTTCAGGGGAAGTTGGGATATTCATCTTCCATTGGTTGAATTCTCTTACAATAATAGTTACCATTCTAGTGTGAGATGTGCACCGTTTGAAGCTTTGTATGGAAGGAAGTGTCGTTCACCAATCCTGTGGGCAGAAGTAGGAGAAGGACAATTGATAGGACCAAAATCGTGCAAGAAACCACTAAGAAGATCTCACAAATCAAGGATAGGCTTAAGACTACGTAGGAAACGTAGTCAAAAGAGTTATGCTGACAAACGTAGGAAACCCTTAGAATTCAGTGTAGGTGATCATGTCCTGCTTAAAGTGTCGCCTTGGAAAGGTGTTGTACACTTTGGGAAGAAAGGCAAGTTAGCACGTAGGTTTGTTGGACCATTTGAGATCACTGAGAGGATCGGTCCAGTAGCCTATAGACTAAGACTACCTGAGGAGCTAAATGGTGTTCATGACACGTTTCACATGTCAAACCTCAAGAAGTGTTTGGCTGATCCAACATTACAAATACCTTTAGATGACATCCAAGTTGATGCTAAGTTAAACTTTATAGAAGAACTAGTAGAAATCCTAGAGCGTGAATTCAAAAAGCTAAAGCGGAGTAGAATTGCCATC
>BQNB010115756.1:9833-21496 GCA_026074375.1 Tanacetum coccineum
GATTGAAGAATCAGAATCATTGGGATCAAGAGGGAAAGGGTTATATTGAGAACCTACCACTATGCAACATATGTAAGCTGTATCACCTCGACTAGTGCCCAGTTAAGTGCAGGAAATGCAAAAGGATGGGTCATCAAACCAAGGACTGCTAGGGTAAGACCTCTGCTGTGACACCTCACCAACTACCGACGTTAATGCATAAGGTGAGATCCTTTCTCATTACATCATAAGACCCAAGTCGAATATATCCTAGGACTATATTCCCTAATAAAACTTTTATTAGTATTCCCTATGAGTTTTGTTGTATCAGTGGATGTTTTATTTCTAATATTTCTATAAAATATTAAGTCATAACATTTTCGTCAGTTACATTTCAATACTCTGCGATATTATGCAAGTTACTTTATAGATGGTCATTATATTATAAACATTTTACGACCATCATGTAAACCATTTGGTTATCATCCTGTGATCTATTTTATGTCCATCGTGCAAACATTCTTAATGCCACCTCATAAACTACCTAGTCTTCATTATATGAGTATTTTATTACAATATAAAGCCATTTGATACTACCTTATACATTACTTTGGTTTGAAGAAAATGAGCATGTTATTGTTAGTCCTTAATTATACATAGCCTTGTCACCTATGTATAATTCAGGAATGACCATTTAATGCTGAGAAAAGTCATCTTAAAAATATATCAAAATTAATTTTTTCTGCCAATATATTTCTAAGAAATGAAATTTTTTGTGTATATATAATTATTGCATGTACCTTCACCTTGTCGCAAATGCGTCAACCGTTTTAATAGACCTCATAAATCGCGTTTGCAAGCCTCACCCGGACAAGTTTGTCATTTTGTTTTTTGACGATACCCTGACATACTCAAGGACCAAGGAAAATCACGAAATCCGCCTAATGGTTAATCCTAAAAGTTGCTCAAAGAGGAAAGGTTGTACGCCGAATTCTCAAGGTGTGAATTTTGGTTAGAAGAAGTCCAGTTTCTTGGACATGTGGTCAATAAAGATTTTATCCATGTGGACCCTAGCAAGGTTGAGTCGGTCAAGAACTAGAAGACCCCTGAGTCACCGACAAAGATCTGTTCATTTCTAGGATTGGCAAGATACTACAGAAGATTTATCGAAAACTTTTCTAAGATTGCCAAACCTCTCGTCCTGTTAACTAAGAAGAATAAGACATATGTGTGGGGCGATAAGCAAGAAGAAGCTTTTCATATTCTGAAGGAGAAATTTTGTAACGCTCCTGTGTTAGCACTCCCCGATCGACCAAACGACTTTGTGGTCTATTGTGATGCGTCGAACCAAGGTTTCGGGTGTGTGCTAATGCAGAGGGGTAAGGTGATTGCGTATGCATCAAGATAGTTGAAAATACACAAGAAGAACTATACCACTCATGACTTGGAATTGGGTGTAGTGGTGTTTGCTCTTAAAAACTAGAGACATTATCTTTATGGGACAAAAAGTGTTATCTACACTGATTACAAAAGTCTATAGTACATCTTCGACCAGAAGGAACTTCATATGCGTCAAAGGTGGTGGATTGAACTACTCAGTGACTATGAATGTGAAATCAAATACCATCCGGGCAAGGCTAATGTAGTGACATATGCTTTGAGTAGGAAGGAAAGACTTAAGCCAAGGCGAGTGTGTGCTATGAGCATGACTGTCCATTCTGGCCTCAAGACTAAAAATTTAGAAGGCCAAAGCGAAGCTTCCAAGGACCTCAAGGCTTTGACAGAGTGGCTATGAGGATTGGATGCACAGTTTGAAAGAAGGGATGACAGTGGGATTTACTTTGTCGATCAGATATGGATCCCATCCATTGGCGGTATAAGAAAGTTAATCATGGATGAAGCTCACACTTTGAGGTATTCAGTACACCTAGGTGCGGACAAAATGTATTATGATTTGAGGGATTTGTATTGGTGGCCTGGTATGAAGAAAGACATTGCTGAGTATGTTAGCAAGTGCCTAACTTGCTTCATGATTAAGGCAGAACATCATAAACCCTTTGGACTACTTCAGCAATAAGAAATTCCTGTATGGAAATGGGAGAACATAACTATGAACCTAGTCACGAAGCTGCCTAGAAGCAGTAGTGGGTATGATACGATTTAGGTCATTGTGGATAGATTGACCATGTCTTTTCTACCGATTTGTAAAGATTTCAAAATGGAAAGGTTAGAAAGAATCTACATCAATAAGATTGTAGCAAGACACGGCGTGCCTGTGTCAATTATTTCTGGTCGTGATGGTCGATTGACGTCATACTTTAGGCGAACTCTTCAAAAGGCTTTAGGAACAAGATTAGACATGAGTGCGGCTTACCATCCTCAGACCGATGGTTAGAGTGAGCGTACTATCCAAACCTTGGAGGATGTGCTTAGGGCATGCGTGATGGACTTCGGAGGCAGTTGGGATACTCACCTTCCATTGGTTGAGTTTTCTTATAACAACAGTTATCATAAGAGCATTAAATGTGCACCATTCGAAGCATTGTACGGGCGTAAGTGTAGATCACCTGTGATATAGGCAGAAGTTAGGGAAAGTTAGCTAATTGGACCTAAAATTGTACAAGAGACCATGGAGACGGTTATGCAAATCAATGAGAGGTTTAAGACGGCACGAGACCGCTAGAAAAGCTAGGCTGATAAGAGGCGTAAACCTCTTGAATTCAAAGTTGGGACCATGTGTTACTTAAAGTATCTCTAGGGAAATGAGTGGTCCAATTTGGTAAGAAAGGGAAGCTGGCACCACGATATGTGGGACCGTTTGAAATTGTAGAGCGCGTTGGACATGTAGCCTATCGTTTGAGACCCTAAGAGCTAAGTTGTATTCATGACACATTCCATGTGTCGAACCTTAAGAAATGCTTGGTAGATTCAGACTTGCATGTGCCTTTAGAGGAGGTCACGATTGACGACAAGTTGTACTTCATAGAGGAACCTATTGAAATTGTGGATAGGGAAGTCAAGAAGTTAAAGCGAAGTTGGATTCCCATTGTGAAAGTTTGCTGCAACTCCAGGCAAGGTGCTGAGTTTACTTGGGACCGAGAAGACCAGTTCAAGGCCAAGTACCTGCATCTTTTCGCTTCCACCTCGTCTGCTACAGTCGTCAGTTGAACTCTGGGGAACAGAGTTCCCTTAGGGGGATCGACTGTAATACTTTGTAAAATTCATGTAAATAATATAATCTTATTTTATTCCTATTATACCTTTAAGTAAAAAAATTTATTTTTACCGTTTTACCCGATTATGTAATTTTTACATTTCTGGTAATTTTGAGCTGTCTTTAGCTCGCTGCCTGTCTGCGCGTTTATTATAATTCAATATTTCATTATTTTACCCCAAAGACTTTATAAATTCTATTTTAGAAAAATTTATTTTCTTTCGTGTCTTGGTCGAACCTTGCTAGAAACCTGCAATTGAGCTTAAACATCACATTTTATTAACACTATACCTTTTCTTACAAAATTTCACAACTTTACAAAAAAAAAGTAAACAAAACACCCTTTTATTTAACCCCCACTAAACCAAAAACCAAACACCCTTTTATTTAACTCATACTAAACCAAGAACCAAACACCCCCTTATTCCAAAATCCTACCTAAAATCTACTGATTCATGCAAAATTAGTTCCTTTAAAAGACTACTCAACTCCACTATTTCAAAAAATAAAACACAATAACAGAATTGATATAAAAAAAACCTGTCCTCTCCTCCCTTGCTCCATAGCCACGCCACCACCACCATTACATAACCACCACCATCAACAATATTGCTCCTACATTACACTTACATATCATCTACATTAAATCCACCATGCAAGGGTTTTTGTCAAGACTTTGGTTGTAGGGTTTTCTTTGGTTTTTATTGAAGATTGAAGTTAAGGGTTTGGTTATTAGTAGTTTTAACAAGGATTTGGGTTAAAGAAATTTTTTTTGGAGGGTTTTTGTTTGGCCTATTTGGCTCAAAAATACCAAGGAACCAATAGGGTTCATTGGTTTGATTTGTACCTTGCTTAATTGTGCTATTGTAAGTATTTTGAACTTATTTTCAATACCTCCTTAATGCATTATGTGCATAATTTATTTCTTTTACTATTTGGAATCCATATGCATGTATGTATAATTAGCTTTGATAATTTCTTTTGTTAAAAGTTAGTTTAGATGATGGAGAGTTGGATTTGTGAGGTATTGTGAAGTTTGGGAGGTGATTTGATAAAGTTTCGGGGATGTTGAAATAGTTAAATTAATGCAGAAAATTAGAAGTGCGCGTTTAGGTGTCGTAAAAATGTTTTTATGAATTTTAGGCTTTAAATTATGTTAGTATTCGTCGAGACGATCGTTTTGATATAAAATTCGACCCGTAACTCTTAAAAACGAGGATTTTGGAGCCGTCCGAAGTTTGGAAAATGTTTTATTAAAATTCTGCACTTTTGTGTTAAATGGTATGCGCAGAAAAGTAATTTGGCGTTTTGGTTATTTTCTAGTCCGTTTTAGCCTTCAGCTAAAACATAAAAGCTGTTTAAAATGTTGTTTTACATGTGCTTCTTTTGAAATTCAGTCTTAAAATGCTAAACGATAGGTCAAAACTGAAGTTAGTGTTGGAAAAATAATTTATATAAAAGCTGTCAAAATTTTTAGTTGCGAAGAAACGAAAAAGGGTAATTTGGTCATTTTCTGGTCCGTTCGGCCAAAACACGAAAGTTGTCCGAAATGACGTTTTTAGTCTAACGTGTAGAATTTGGGTCTGAAAGTGCGTAAAAAGGGTGATTTTTAGCAAAGATCAGTTCTGCATTTTCTTTATACAAATTCAGCATTATTTTTTATAAGTGAGCTGATGCATTTTTCTATTTAGCATTCGGGCCTTTTCTGGTCTGAACCGGCTCTCAGACAAAGCATAAAAGTTGTTCATTTTGACGTTTTACATTAGACAACGCGAGGTTTTGGTCTGAATATGTTGGACGATACAAAAAACCTTGGGGCCAAAGTTGGTGATATATCTTTTTGAAAAATTATAAGTTTGCTGAATTTTGTAAAAATTTGGGTTTAGGAGCGTTTTAGAGTCCGTTTGAGCTTGAAAAACATTAACGAATATTATTAGATGATTAATAAATTATTAGGTGCGTTTGGTCACGTCCAAAAACAGCAAGTTGTGTGTTTTAACTATATATATATATACATACTTAACACTTAAAGTAGAATGTGTGATTAAAACTTTATGTGCATTGGTATTATTGGAATACAAATATTTACGTGATGATATTTAAGTTTCAAATTTCTAAACTTTCTAGAAATGGAAACTTTCCTAAAATAGAAACTTTCTAAAAATATAAACTTTCCAAAAAAGTTTTTTTTAGAAAAGTGACGAAACTTAAAAAATGAATATTATACTTTATTAAAAGTTTGTTCGTACTCTGATATTTTCATGTCATCGAATGCAACTTATTTTAAAAATGTCTCTTTTGAGGTCGTGTCCCTATTACTGTACTTTGTGCGATGACGTCGCACCCCAATTGTTATCGTTTCGCTGCAGTCAGATTTTTTGAGGTGTGACACAGGTTGTGGTCATCGATGTTGCGGTGTCTATTGTTCTGATAGATGGTCATCCAGATCATGGCCGTCGATGTGGAGGTGTTTGTTGTTCCGATATATGGATGAGCAATGGTGTTGCGGGTGAGTACTGATGGTGGCTGGCGATATGGTGTGTGATTATATGAACAATGGATGGAGATGAAGTTTTTTGTTTTTGAGATTGAAAAACAATGAAAAGGAAGAGGATATAATTGGAATGATGTGTCCTAGATGGGAGTGTACCCTCATTTTACACTCTTTCAGGTTTAAGAACTTTGTTTTCAATAAGCAAAACAGAAACAGTCAACTTTCCTACTTTTATCTAGAACATTAAGTTAAAAATAAACACCTCCTAACTATATGAATGATAAATGCGCTAATTTTAACATTATTAGAGTGGCTAATAGAAAGAGACTTAAGGCGTGAAAGTGTGTCCAAAGCATCGTTATCAAATTCCCCGAACATAGAGAAAGCAAATGGATGAACTTGTATTCATTGCCCGCACATATTGACGCGTACTTCCACTTTTCCTTTTCCACAGCATTGTGTAAGGCTACTCCAGGGGCATGGAAATTCGCTCCCGTACCAACAAAAAGGAGAGATGCCAGTCACGCCCAAATATGCGTATTTACTCTTGAGGCAATTAAATAGAAAATGGTTTACATGTCGTAGATCCTCTATCCATGCGCATTGCAACTTGGGCGGACACTACCTTTAGAGAACATAAGTATTGCAAGCTTATAGCACAACAACGAGCGGAATAGACGGTGGTTCATCCTATATTCTAAGCCATCGATATGGATGATGAAAGAAAATAATGTGCGTGTGGGGCTCGGACGCAACTGAGAATAGCCACCTATCATGGACTTAGCAAGTATCTAGACACAAGGTCTTTCTCAATGGCACCAAAGTAACTCTTTGCCAAAGTTTTCATCATTTGGGGGGCAAAAGCGCTAGTGGTGACAAATAGCATGTTGACATTGCATATATCATTGAAAGCATCAAAAGCATTTTGAAAAGAAGAACCATAGGAGACAATACTTGTCTTTGATAATATACTGGCCTACAGATTCCTTGTATGCAAACAAGAGGTATGAAAATGATAGCCATATCACTTCATAATCACATACACGAAAATAATGAAAACTAGAGAGAGAAAGAGTTAAAGAGAGAGAGAGAGAGGAAAAGAAAGAAAATGAGAGGTTTCACTAAAAGAAAAATGAGAACCAACACACTCTCCACGCTTAGAGAGGGCCTTATATAGTATTGTATAGCCGGCCATGGGTTAATTGGGCTTCCATGGGCCGGGCTCGATATCTAATGGGCTTTAAGCCCATAACTTATGCCCAATTAGCTTAAATGAATTCCCAAAAACTATGTTTTCCTATACAAGGCTCGAAAATGTATAATGACCATCACTTTACATAAAAACATAGCTAATAATCTCCCCCTAAGGGGTGGTCATCGACTTGTGGATCACTTCTTGTGACATCTTGAGTCTTGGAGCCTTGTGTTCTTAGGAATTCTCTTGACATTCCTTTTGCATGCTTATGATCTTAGATCTGGATCTTTGACTTGATATCATTTAACTTAATCTTGATATCTTGGTCTTTAGCCTTGATTTATCTTGACTCTTAAGATCTTAAAATCTTTATCCTTGAATCTTTATGCCTCCTTGCGATCTTGTGTTGTAACTCTTATGTTCAAGGTCTTGAAAGCTTGCTAACAATCTTCCTCAACATTTTCTTTAACATGATTACTTGTACCACATAATGGAAGAAGTAGTACTTGATCCACTTGTAAGATATATCTTTGTTATCACTTGGTAATCTTGTAGATAATGTTCCTTTTAAGAAGTGCTTATACATCAGAGATTGCAGAACACTTTGACACTTGTACTTGAGCTTTCATCATGTATTTATCTTTGTCAATTGAGCATGAGGTCTTGAATCTTGACTTGACATGGACTAGAAGTTGCTACCGTAGGGAAAACCTGCAAGAATAGGTTAGTGATAAACATATATGGATGAAAGTGATGGCTTTGTCATTCGTCTTAAGTTTGGTTACGTTAACCTCCGGTTCCGTAAGGACCATTTTACAGTATAAGATACTATACTTGTGATTAGGTAGGTTCAATTTAGAAGAGCCTCCTTGACAGGGTTTCTAGCTCAAACTGTTAGATCCTCTAACGCGATTGCATTAGATTCACCGTACTTGCTTGTTCTCATTACCAAAACATCTCAAAGCAGACAACACAGTAAGAGTGAATCAGATAGTTACTATCTTTCTGATTGAGTCATCAATTTATATACTAGACCAAAATCAATATCCAGTTGACACAAGTTTGATTCATTTAGAATCGCGTAAGTCACCTACCGTAGAGCTGTTTGATGTTGACTCTAGAAGGATTTCCATTCATCATTGTGAATACCAGAGAGTATCACTCTAAATGTTCTGGCAATTATCGCATGCGTAGGACCTTTTTTAATACCAAATGTTGTATAATGGTGTACGGCATTTTGTATATTGGAATTTGTGTCCAAGTGAGATTTTTGATAGATCTCAATGGCACTAGACTCTATAAGCGCACTTTTGTTATTTGGTGATCGAAGGCTAGAGCGGACTGCCACCTTTTCAATATCAACAATCTCGGAGTGAGAAAGCCGATAGAAGAGTTTTGATCTTCGTGAGAAATGAAACAAACTTCTTGTGAGAGAAGCCTGGGTAGCTGGGATGGGTTGTGCTTTGCATCACTGGGTCCATGATGACTTATCTTCAATATCAAAATCATCTTTGTGATTACCGATAGATTATGCATTGACCTGGTTTCTGCCTAAGGCTGTATAGAGGGCTTCATTCTTTTCACCCTTTATCCTTACATTTCTTTTTCATTCTTCAACCCCTTTAACGTTAAACCAACGCGTCCTCATTATCACCATGTTAGGTTTGTTCCGATGATAACTCATGCCTTGGATAACATTCTTCCCAATCTCACTTTACTTTTTTTTTCAATCATACCAAAGGACTTCTACTCTATCTAATGGAATGTCCCTGGGTAGATCCCTCTGGTTCTGGCTGGATCATGGAACAAAATTCCTAACCTTAATGGCCTTATAACATCGTAAGAAACAACAGTTGGTCGATATTTGGTATATTCATAGTGGCCATAAAACCATTAAAAAATCAATCAATGTGTTTGAGAAATCATTTGTTACACATTAAGAGTTTTCTATATCACCAAAAAGATCCCCTCGACACATATGCATCATATTATGAAAGAGTTTTGCACATGTGAGGTTTGGGAATGCACTTATAGTCAATAGATCTTATCCATTATTAAGCCGTATTGATTACATTTTAATCACTATTCTCCCCCTCAAAAATTGCATATGTGGTGACAATTTTTGACCTATCAAGTGAATTAAAATACAAGTTAATGTACGTTGATCCACTTTTAGACTAACCAAACAATGGGAGAACAGGAATGCACGCCGAATGAGCTAATTTGAAATTAATTTTCAAATTTTATGCTCCCCCTCAAAGATAGATTAGAGTGAAAAGATGGAGTGAGAGTGTGTTGAGCACACAATTTTAAAAGATTTTAAACATTTCTATTTGATGAAAATATCTTGAAGAATTGTGCCCAACAGGAAAATATGTGAGATATATCTGATTGAACATCATTTTTCTTAGTACTTCTCTTAAGCATTCAAAACTTGAAATGTTTATATGACTTTGCTCAAGACCGAGAAGATATGAACTTCCCGTTGTTGAGGATAAATGTACATAAATGAACATTTTCCTTTCTTTGGAGTCCAAGTCTTAAGCTGACATTTACTTAGAAGTCATAGAGAAAGTTTGAAGAGACATGTTTTGAAATCTTTTGAAACTCTCGCTTGAACTTCGTTTATACACCCGTGTTAATGTTAATCAACATTTCTAGGTGCGTAAATGTTATCGATTGTCGATAGACATGTCGAAGAATATTACTTTTGGTATTTTTGGTATTTTTTTGATTTTGTATTTTGCTTTTATAGGTTTTATATTTTTGTATTTTGTTTTTCTGATAAATATATACAAAGAATTATTGTGATTTTGCAAGACGTTCAAGCTCATGTAGAGACAAACTGCGCATATCAATGTGACGAACCAAATAATTAAACCTATCCACTGGAAGGGCTTTGGTGAAGAGGTCGGCCAATTGGTAATCTGTAACCTTTGCAGATTTTCTAGACCATTAATGTTCTGTCAAATTCTCTGTTTTATTAACTTTTACTGTTTTTGTTAGGATCAGTGACCGTGTTAACGGCAGTCAATCTTTATTTTAATCATTTAATAAATTCTCTTATTTATAGAGTTAATTCTTTTAAATGCTTACATCTATATTTGATTTCTTACCGGGAGGTTTATCCCGCATTTTAATCTAAAAACGTCAAGCAATGCGTTTCGGCACGTTCGTTTATTGTTCATACAAATTCTAAAACAGTTTAACTATAAGATTTATTTCTTTAATATTCTAAGACTAACTAAATGTATTTTTACATTTACTAAAAACACAAAAACTTTCGGATCACGTTTTAATCATTATATTTTTTTTTGTACGATCTTAGCTAATCTTCGCTGAATCATCATATTATTTTTTTGTGACATGTGGTTTTTTCAAATATTATAAACATCTTTGTTTTTCAACATAGTAAAAGAGCAAGAATTGAAGTGTACCAAAGAACACTTCATCTATAGGAAATTCATTTAGATGAAGACGTTGAGGGCTCAAGTAATCAAATCGACTTTAAATCCACCAAGTTTTTGTTAGCCCGTATTCTTATGATTAGCTCAAGTATTATTTACAATGAATGTTAGACAATGAAAACCTCATTAGTATGATTTATTATTCAGCTACAATATATAGAGTACAAGACATAAGTAAACTCTAATGGACCTAACTCACAAGTCGGGCTTGAGCCTAATCCATCTAATACTCCCCTGCACTCCGAGCGGTGAAATCGCGAAAGCTCGGACTGAAAAAAAAACACAAAATATTAAAGCTAAGTAAAACCTAATTTGTAGCACCGTCTTCACATCGTAGCAAGCAGCAACAAGCGTCACACACATGGACATCAATAGTTGTTGAAGAAATCCGCCAACATGCGGAGACAAATCTTCAAGCGAACTGATAAACATAGATAAAACACAAAGATTTTTATTTTATTTTTTTATACGGGGTAACCCAAAGTATCACGAAACATAAAGGATAACCCAAAGTATCCTAACAATCGTGTGGATTTGTGACCTAGCTCAAATCACCAACACAAATAACAATCGTCTGAATTTGTGACCTAGCACAAATCACCAACACAAATAAAATTAAACAGACGATCGTGTGGATCTATGACCTAACACAAATAAAAATAAACAATAAAACAACTATAACTTTTTTTAATAAACATTAAAAAAACCCAAATCACATAAACCTTAGAAGAAAAAACCTAATCAAGTCAACAAAATCATATCCCTTAGACTATGTTTATTCACAACCTCACGCAACTCAATCTCTTATTAAAATATTATTTTCTCTTTCCTCCATCTATATAACCAATACATACAACCAATCTATAAATTTTTATCATTTATCAACAACCCAACCTAACGTATAATATAAAATAATAAGTATGAAAAAGAAAAAAGAAAAAGAAGACAAATAGCCATTCATTGGTTGCCATGTGACAGATTGAAGGTTGTCAATCTAAGTTGTTAAGTGAACCGATTGTGAACACTTATTTCTTTCTTTTGTGTGCTTGTAATATAATATTAGTTTTTTATGTACTTTCTACCTCCAACCGGTTGGTTGAGATCATGAATAAGAAGAACCTTTAAACAATTCTTGTAAGACATAATGTCCGCATCAAGATCACCTACAAATATTGTGTAGTCAATAGTCGTGCGCAAACCGGTTAACCAGATCGGTTCTGTTTGGGTCAAACAGGAACCAGTTTCGGTCAACAAGGGGGAAAACCCGGTTTGAGATAAACCCAAACCGGTTTAGAACCGGTTTCTTACCGGGTT
>BQNB010115757.1:3276-17944 GCA_026074375.1 Tanacetum coccineum
AAGACAAGATTGGCAAGGAAGACTTCTCTGAAGAAAAAGGGGGTACAAAAGGAGTATGTATCCAAACAGGGGAGGAAATCTGTCAAATCTTCCAAGGGTGAACCATCTTTGCATAAAGATCCAGCTTTTGATGATCTTGTGGATGATAGATTGGACTACATGGAGACTGAGGATGATCAAGATGAGGGGAGAACAAGCTTTGTGGTGTTAGAAGAGAAGGAAAGTGCAGATAAGGAAGTAATGAAGGTACCAACAAGAGAAATAAAGGTACTGACAAGCAAGATGGAGGTACTGACAGTACAAAAGATAGTACCGATAGACAAGGTGAAGGTACTGCTGATCAAAATGAAGGGAAAAGTGCTACTCAAACAGCTCCAACAACAACTTCAACACCTACTCCAACAATATTTGGTGATGATGAGACCATTGCACAAGTTCTCATCACAATGAGTCAGAATAAACAGAAGGAAAAGGAAAAAGGAGTAGAGATTAGGAATGTTGAAGATACTGAGAGACCAAGGCCTACTTCAACAAGATCTGTGTTAACATTGAAGCCTCTTCCCAAGATTGATCCAAAAGATAAAGGCAAAAAGATGATTGATGAAGAAGGTGAATCTGATACTGAATCAGATGATATCACTGAAGCTGAAAAGAAGTTTAAAATGCTTGCTAAGGATGAAGAGGTGGCCAGAAAGGTTCAAGAAGAATGGGAAGCTGAAGAGGAAAAGAAAAGGTTAGCTGAAGAAGAAGCTACTAAGGTTGCTCTCACTAATGAGTATGATTTCATACAGGCAAGAATAAATGCAGACAAGATTCTTGCTGAGGAGCTTCAAAAGGAAGAAAGAGAGAAGTTTACCATTGAACAAAGAGCATAATTTCTTCATGATACCATTGCTGCACAAAGGAAATTTCTTGCTCAACAAAGGTCTGAAGCTATCAGAAATAAACCACCTATAAGAAATCAGCTGAGAAACCAAATGATGACCTATTTGAAGCATGTTGGTGGAAAGAAGCATTCTAATTTGAAGACCAAAACCTTTAAAGAAATACAGGTTTTATATGAAAGATTAAAGAGGCAAGATCAGAACTTTGTTGCTATTAGATCTGCTGAGGATGAGAGATAGATTAAGAAGTTGAATATAGACCCTAAAAAGAAGAGGCTTATCAATGAGACTCCAAGGGAAGAAGACACAACAGAGGTACATGCGGAACAAGAAGTAACAGAGCAGGGTACAAAGAAAAGAAAGAGTGGTCATGTGAAGATGATTGCTAAAAAATGGCCAAGACCACAGCCAAATGATGATAGTGATGATGAACACATAAAATGTCTAAGGATTGTTACATTTGATAGTACCATAGATAGTGAAATTATGGAGACAACATCTTTTATTGCTAGGTTGCACAAGGTTTCATCACCAGATGGGAATTACCTTGTTATCTACAACGTTAATAGGCACTTCAGGGCATTTAACTGTCTAATGGAGATACTACATATTTTTGATAGACATGATTTGTTTCATTTATATGACTTGGTGATGAAGCAGTACTCAAAAATCACAATAGAAGATATTGAATTGATTCTTTGGGGAGACTTGAAGATTATGATGGAATCCTCAACAGAATTGGAGTTGATTTTTAGGAACGTAAAGATTATGACTGGAATCCTCACAGAAGAAAACGATCAGGTGATTTGGAAAATCAACATAATGGGAGTTTTGTCAGTTGGGAGATGTATGAAGCTTGTGGAGTTTGTATACTAGAGCTTAAGGATGGGACAATCATCTATATGCTAGTTGAAAGAAGGTACCCTCTCTCCAAGGAATTGTGCGCAAATCAATTGCTTGATTTAGGATGGAGGTTGTAAGAGGAACTGTATTGTGGCACTATAATTGTAAGATTATTAAGCAACTGCTTTATGAGGAGTATGTTGAGAATGGAAATGAGGAAGGGTTTTGGGTTATGCTAACCACCCACATTAACCAATGGTCATCAGTTCACCATGCTGAACAGGCATAATGAACAAGCTAGGTATAAGCAAAAGGCTTGTGGTAAAGATTACTCAAATCTGTGTTTATGGTTGACCAATATACCAAAAATTATATGGTTCTCAACTCACCTTGCTTCACGATTAAGAGTTGGCTAGTCCATGATCAATCTAGTTCCTGGGTAAAGGACTAATTCAAATTTGTTGATTATGTGTTAGTTTGTTGTCCCAATGACTTGATGATTCTTTTCCGTGTAAAGTGTTTGTTAATTGGATGAATCCAAAATTAACAATGGTTGATCTTTGTTTGTATATCAAAGTGGATGCGGAATCTGCACTTTGATTACAATAGTGGTATTTATCCAAATGAAACATACCTAAAATAGAACATATGAATAAAACACAAATTGCTTCAATATTATTAAATCAATAATATGAGTACTCTTATAGTACTAGGGTTACAACCTTGAAGCTATACGTTCTTTCTCTAAGGAGTATCTCTATCTCTTAAGCGTATGTAAAACCTTAACCTAGGATCTCTTTTTATACACCACAAGGAGTCCTTTACAAGATAACTACCGAACTTTTAGGATTAATTACAATTATAATCATATACAAATCTTCCTAAAATATAAAAGATATACATTCCATATTTATCTCATTGCATCCTTATCTCTAAGTCAGCAGCTTTGACCATTAGCAGTATTAACCATTCTTGTAGCAGTATTAACTAACTCTGACAGTACTAAGTTTGTACTGGCAGTACTTATCATTAGTATGTTAGTTATTATTGTCAGGATTAACTCTTGATGAAGATTTTTTCCCAATATTCCATACTAAACTGTGATTTATCTTTAAATCCCTTAAGTTTCTTCTGGATTAAATCCTTATTGTTTCTGATCGATGAATTCTTTCTAAACACTCATCTACTTCTGCACTTGTGACTCTAGAATTCGTAGAGTAGTTCATATGCTTGTGTGCTTTCATGATCAACCTCCAATCACTTACTTAGCATCTTTGATAGCGTTTCTTGACTTAGAGGATACTTCTTTTCTGTAAGCATATGTATGGCAATTCCATTTTGCATCAGCAGAATGTGAACTCTACATAAATCACATAAATTCCAACTTATCAAATTATACTCATTCTGATTCATCCATATTTCACTCTCCTCATCAGGTTCAAAAAGTGTATGCAAGTCTCCCCACAGCATTAAATCATATCCTTCTGGTTTTGAGGAACTATACCTTTCTTTGACCAGCCTGTATAACTCCATTATATCTTGTCTATCAAAATCATATAACATCTCACTCAGAATCTTGTAGTTCTTTGAGCTTCCATCTCCTCTGATGATTTTGTAGTACATGAAGTTTTCTGACAAAGTGTAAGTCTTCCAATCCACAATTGGATACTTTGTAGATAGAGATTCAACATCTTCTGCAACATCTTCTCTTGGAACTATGTCTAAATATCCTTTGAGATCTTCCTTCTCATCATCTAGTTCCATCTTTTGTCTCTTAACAGTACTTCTTGTGCTTTTTCTAGGAAGAGATTTCTTTCTTTTTGCTCCAGATTCTTTAGAAACTTCTTTCATTTCCTTTTGTGTATCAACATCTTCTTCTTCAATCTTTTCAGGAGACTTCATCCTTTCACTTCCATGCTCTAAATCCATAGGCTCAATATGTTGGTTAAAATCCCAAACCTTTTCAAAAATTGGCCTAATCTCATTATAAGACATTCCCTTGAAATCACTAATCTTGTAGTTTCCCTGATTCTTCAAGTATTTAACCATATTCCTCCTTGCTTGGGCAACTGTCTTTGGTTTCATCTTTAGAGCATGATACCTTATGACTGAAGGATCATTCCAATCTATCTTCTTAGATGACTTGGCTTCAGACATAGCTCTTTGCCCTTCCTCTTCATTCCATTGTCTAGTAATTTCTTCATCCCTTGCAATATGTGCCCTTTGTTCTTCATCCATTTGTTCTTGCAGTCTAATGGCTTCAGCAAAACTCAACCTTTCTTGTTCAAGCTCTTTTTATACTTTTTCTTGGGCTCAGGCTCTATCATTATTATTTTTCCCTTGTCTTTTCTTGTCCTTTTCTCTTCACTCCTTCTTCTATAAGTAACAGTTCTTTAAGCAGTACTAATATTTACCTCAGCAGTACTAACCACTGGAACTTGACTAGCAGTACCTTTTGTTGCTCCAGTAGTACTAACTTCAGAATTCCCTTTCTCACTGCTTCCTTGATCTTGAATGACTTCAGTGGGAGTCACTTCTTGAATAATAGGTTCAGTTTCAGTGCTTGCTTTCTCTTGAACCTCTACATCAGATAATTCCCTCCTCTGTTTGGAAGAATCATCGTCAACAGCTTCATCATCTTCAGAAAGGACAACCCGAGCTCTTTTCCTTGCTGTCCCAGCCTTGAGTTTAGTCTCTAATTTCTTTACCCTTAGAATGAGCTTAGTGACAGCAGTGCTGTAAGTTAGCTTGGTATTCTTTAAATCATCCTCCAAGACTTCAATTCTCTCATATAGTTTGGTAACCAAAGTTGTCAATTCATTTAGTTTCAAGCTACCCTCATCACTTCCATGTGGGTGAACAGCATGGAGAGGTGATTCATTGGGTGTAGGAACATGTTGTTCTGCTCCAGGTGATGGTTGTGTTGGTTGTGTTGGAGATGGGAATGATACAGCAGCAGTGGTATGATCAGATGAATGTTCAATTGAAGGTTCAGGTGAGTGTGAAGGTGAGGATGTGATTCTTGAAGGTGAAGTGGAAGGTTCATAAACATTTAGCATAGTAGGGAATAAAGCAACTTCTTGGCCTGAATATCCCTTTGTAGGCCTCTTCATATTGTTAAAAACTTTGATGCTAAGAGAGGGTACAGGATATTTTTTGAGTGTTGCTGAAGTTGTTTCCTCTGCATATCTAGGCATATTTGAATGAACCTATGGTACATTAAAAACTTATGGGGGTTTGAAATATTAGACACCATATGCTCAAAAATCAACCTAGGAAAATTATACCTCTTATTGGTAGCTAAACAGATAACAACAGTTACAATGTTACTACTAAACTACTCCCAAGCAGTCTTCTTTGGGCTAAGACAATGCAGAATAGTGTGGATAAGAAACCTCCATTGAGGTGAAAAAACACCCTTTTGAAAAGTTAACTTATCTGAGTCTGTGTGATATCCCATGAGTGCCAACTGCTCAAAAATCTCCGAGTTAGGTATAAAAGTAATACCATCATGATCATCCAACTTGAGATGTCTTCTTAAAGATGCTTCAGTGATAGTCATTGAGTGACCATCAATGGTAGCAGTAATCTGAACTTCTCCATTATCATCAGTAGTAGCTTCAGCAGACCTCCAAAATTGTTTGATAAAAGAGATATAAACATCTGGCTTCTTTGTGAGAGCATAGCAAATGTGACTTCGATTTAGGAAATCGATGACTTGATGAAACCCTTCACTTCCTGTAGATTTCTCTAAAAACGCTACCATGTTGTGCTTGTCACAAAATTCCAAATTTGCCATGAATAAAAGTGTGAGTAATCGTGTGGGATATGATCGTGTATGAAAGTATGAAGGCTGGAGAAAGTTAATTGAAATTATATAGAGAAAACGTAGAGATATTGTTTGACCGACTTAAAGAAATCTGAGGTTATTGTGAATAAATCATGCGAATATATAGAAGGATCACGAAAGTCCAATTGGTCAAACCCTATATCGTAGGTATTTGGCGGAAATATCTCAACGGCTCTATTAATTAATGAAAAATTCTGTTAGGGCTCAAACAGTACTAACGGTCATCCAGCAGTACCAAATTTGGTCAAGCAGTACTAAAATAAGCCTAGCAGTATTAACTTCTCCACCAAAAGTAGTACAAACTCTAAACTTTTGTATCATTCAAAAATAGCTTCACACAATCTCTCTTTCTGTTTTTAAGCTCACATTTAATCTCTCAATTCTTTTAACTCACATTGCACTCTGTCTATTTTTCACACAGCTCTCTTTCTGTTTTTAAGCTCACCAATTCTCTCTATTCTTTTAGCTCACAAATTCACACAAAGTGTAGTTTTTGGCAAACTACCAGCCATAAACGGATTTGAGGAGTCTTTACCAATAGCCGTTTGCTTTGGACTAGCCAATGCTTCATTGTAAAAACATGGTGCATTGATAACCATATAGTTTTGAGTAAACTATCAACTATCAACGGATTTGAGAAGTCTTTACCAGTAGCCGTTTGCTCTGGACTAGTCAATTCTTGATGTCTATTAGACATGGTGAACTGATGACCATTTGTTGTGTGGTGTTACAACCAACACTTCAAGAACAACCAACATTCCTCCCCTCAAATAATACATCATGGAGTAACCAATTTCACACTTCATTGTTTATCCTAAAAAAGTTAGCTTAAAACCAAGAAAAACATAATCTAACCATTTTTCTTGTTTAGCAGTATTAAGTGTTACTAACAGGATTAACAGTGAGACATAGAAATAACCAGCAGTACTAACTATAAGTAACAGTTTTAACAAACAGTTTTAAATATAACTAGCAGTACTAATTATAACTAGCAGTATTAATTGACAAAGACTTAACAGTACTAACATTTAACAAACTTTACAAAAACAAGCAAGAGATTTGGGCATTAGGGATTGAGCATTCCAATACTTGAGACCAAGTACTGAAATCTACCAGCATCAAAACCTTTTGTAAGAAGATCTGCTACATTATGTTGAGTGTCAATTTTAGCCATTTGAATCAACTTTTTAGCATTGCAATCTCTTATAAAATGATGCCTAATCTCTATATGTTTTGTTTTAGAATGTTGAACAGGATTTTCTATTATACAGATAGTACTAGTATTGTCAATATAAATAACAGTATTCATAAAATTGTACCCATAATCCAGCAATTGGTTTTGGATCCAGAGAACCTGTCCACAGCAACTTGCAGCAGCCACATATTCAGCTTCAGTTGTAGAAGTGGCAACTACAGTTTGTTTCTTGCATTGCCAAGAAATCAACCTATTTCCTAAAAACTGACAACCTCTAGTGGTTGACTTCCTATCTTGTGTAGCTCCAGCATAGTCACTGTCAGTGTAAGCAACTAATTCCAATGGAGAATCCTTAGAATACCAAAGTCCTAAAGATGGTTTTCCTTTAAGGTATCTAAAGATTCTCTTAACAGCTAAGAGATGGGATGTCTTTGGAGAAACCTGAAACCTTGCACATGCACACACTGCAAACATGATATCTGGCCTGGATGCTGTAAGGTACATCAAAGATCCTATCATAGATCTATAAAGATGTTCATCAACATCAGCAGCATCTCCATCTTGAACCAAAGGCTTTTCCAAATCTGTTGGAGTAGAGGCAGACTTCACATCTGTGTAGTTGTACTTTCTCAAAATCTCATGGACATATTTATCTTGACTGATAAAAATGCCTTTCTTTTTCTGTTGGACCTGTAAACCCAAAAAGAAGGTAAGTTCTCCCATAGAACTCATTTGAAACTTATCCTTCATAAGCTTCTCAAACTCATCACATAATTCCTTCTTTGTAGATCCAAAGATAATGTCATCCACATACTTGACAGCATTATGAGCATCCTTTGGCTTAGCAGTACTAACTTCAGGGTTAACAGTATTAGTATTATTAGTACTGCTTGCACCTGAAGTAGTTAGAAATGCCAAAGATTTTATCATCATTGCTTGGTCACCAGCAGATTTCTTAACTTCTTTCAACAATTTAGAAATTGTTGGTACAAAATCAATCCAACCCATAGTATCAAAATCAGTTTGTTTATCCAAACTACAACATGTGTATCCCATTCAGAAGGTAAGCTTCTTAAGAATTTTACATTTAGATCCTCTGGAGAAATAACTACACCCAGAATTGCCAATCTACTAACAAGCTTTTAAAGCCTGTTAAAGATAGAATCAAGTAATTCTGAGCTTGAAGCATTGAAGTTTTTCATACTGTTGTTTCAACAGAGCTTTTTGTGTCTTCTTGTTGCTTCATGTCCTCTCTAAATCGAGCTTTAAATATGGCAGCAAACATTGATTGAGCATCACATAACTGGTCGAAGGTAAGTTGATTGTTCATTGGGTATGCCATGAGCAGTAAGGCTTTCTCTGCCTTTACATTGCAGTTCTTTTAACACGTCTTCTTCTCAATAGTAGAGAGCACCGTCATCTTTATTGCTGTTGATGTACCAGTATTTCTTTCATGATGTGGTTGTTAACAGGCAATACGGGTGACCCCAACTGAGATTCCCATTCTCTATGACCATCCACCATAGATCATAATCTTGGATCTAAAAATACTATTTAGATTATAATCTCCCTACATCTATACTCCCTGGAGTTTTGAGCATGGAAAGCTTAGCCAAAGCATTATTCTGTGTATTCTCTTAACACTATTTCTTCTATGAACTCAAAGCTTTCTCAAAGCACGGCTCTGATAAAACCAACTTGTAGTAAAGCGGTAGGCTAAAACACTGATTAGGTTCTTTGACTCGTTTAAGCTCCTGTTTTTTTTAGAACATGATCTAGGATGAATTGATAACAAAGGCAGAATATCAAACTTTGAATCATTGTTATTAATACAAGTTTTTCATCATCATCACTAAAGATACATACTATCTACCAGAAGCCCAATCTTACCTGATCAATGGTTAGAACAGTTACATCAAACAAACTGTAACAGGAATCATAAGATTCTTAAGGCTACACCACCATGCTAGCATTTATCTCTTGTGGGACGTGTAAACCCACACACACAACACGTTTTACACCTTTGGTGCACACACACAATTTAGCACCCATAAAACCTATGTCTATGATCTCTTTATATATGGAGAGATCATGACTTACAAAGGAAACATAATACAATAAAACTATTAAAATTATTAAATCAACATAATACCCTTTCTATCCACAAAATAATAGCATTTAGATAACTTGTCCTTTATCCTTTTAAGCAAGTCATCAATGTTTGTTCGAGTTTCCTTTCTTTAAGGAGACTACTAAAACTACATCTTTTTAAAGAATTCCATCCTTTGTCTTTTTAAGTCCTTCTTGTTTCATTCTTGTTTTGTCTTATCAACTCAAATATAATTCCCAACAAGGTTTGAGCTTGTTCCGTTATGTTGACTTGAATGTGAAAATGTGATCTTGAACACCTTAAGATCATCAACCAGGCATAATCTTGTTTTGCCATCTTGTAAACTTTGCCCAATCTTGGAAACTTATACTTCGGACCACAAGCACATACCTTTCTTATGATATGTAAACTTGAAAAGTCTTTAATAATGCATCTATCGTTCAGGTTCTTTAACTTAACACTTCGTTACCTTCAAGAAAGACGTTCGACTATCAGAGTGACAAAAACTTCTTGAAAATTCTTGACTTTAAATACTTCGTCCACTTCAAGAACGACCGTACGGTCTCAGATACGGAAGTCGTGAAACTCATGTAACTTGAGATTTTGAGCGCTGTCTTTATGTTTGTCCGGTCGGGATGAACATGTGGCCTATAAATCTGGTGAGTTCAGCTGGAATCAGTACCTCTTTCACCTCCATACTTTACGTAAACCACATCTAAAACTTTTGCAATAAAGCGGGGGACGAATATGGCTTTGTCCTTCGCCCGTGTTTATATTAGAGTACCTTCGATATAGCGTTTTTTTAAGAGGATCGACCTGTGACCAGGTAGTTCAATTTAAAGAAGAATCTCCTAACCACTGATTTCTAGCTGAATTATAGAACTTGTACCAACACATATGCATTAGATTCATCAAACTCAGCAACACATATGCATTAGATTCATCATACTTGCTTGTTCTCATTATCAAAACGTCTCAAAGTAGACAACACGATAAGAGTGAACCAGTGAGTTACTATCTCACCTGATTGAATAGAAAAAAAAATGACTTGAAAAAAAAATCGACGTGTCACTTGCTAAAGTGGTTTTTTGTGACACAATCAGAGTGGTTAATCAATCAAAATTCATCATCAATCGTCAATTCATACCCTGGAACAAGTTTTGATTCTGTAGACATCGCAACGTCGTTTCTTTCCAGTTTGTCAAAGTTTGATCATATAGACTCGCACAAGTCACTACCATAAGCCTTGTTTTGATGTTGGCTCAAGCAGATTTCCATCATTTATTGTGTGAACATTTAACATATCACAGGGATGTTTCTGGAAACGTAATTACAAGGATAATGCGTAGGACTCTTAATATATATCTTGTTATTCACATTGTGTGACATAGCAAGCTTAATTTTGACAAGTGTCCTAGTGAGATTTATGGATGATCTCTTTTTGGCTCTAGACTCAATAGTGCACTTTGGTTTTAGTGATCGGAGGCTGGAGCAGACTGCCACCTTTTCAATATCAACCAACTCGGAGTGAGAAAGTCGATAGAAATGCGTGTAATCTCTGTAAGAAATGAAACAAGAGTCTATTGAGAGACCTTGAGTGGCTAGGGAGGGTTGTGCATAGCGTCACTGGGTCCATGACTGTCTTCAATGTCAGACAACAACTTAGTGTTTCTGACAGTTTATGTATTGACCCGGTTTCTGCCTAAGTGTATGGAGGGCTTCTTTCTTTTCACCCTTTATCCTTACATTTCTTTTTCATTCTTCAACCCCTTCAATGCTTACCGAGACTTCATAACTAACACCTTGTTGGGTTTGTTCCAGTACTAGCTCCATCTCAGTCGGCATTATTCCAGATTCTTACTTTTCTCCTTTTGTATCATACCTAAAGACTTCTACACTATCTAGTGGATATCCCTGGGTAGATCCCTTCGGTTCTGGCTGGATCATGGGATTTGAATACCATACACTAACCACCTTATAACGTCATAAATTAAAACGGTCGCTTTTGGTATTTCATCACAATCAAAAGCTAAATCAATGACAACGTTCAATCAAAAGTGTTTTCGATATAAATATCAGAAGTTATGTACACTTTGAGAGTTTTTCATCATCACTTATAAGCCCCCTTACATGTGCATCATAATCAAAGTAATGCAAAGTGTGGAGTAGCATTGAGACCATTTTATATGATCAATTTTAGTACAAATAAGAATCAGTTTGAATCACATTTTCTCCTTTTACCAAAATGTTTTAAAATCCCCCATGATATTTTAGATATCAATTGATTAAACGTTCGGGGACAAAATGTTACACAATATCTAATAGGAACATTTTAATGCTCCCCTTTAATTTTTGAGGGTATATAAGACAATGCTGATGATGAAATCATATAGTCCTTTGTAGCAGCCGTAGGTCTCTTTCGTACAATCTCCTACCAACGACCTTTTCTAAGCTCCACATTAACCTTCTTTCTTTTAAGAAGTTGTCAATCGGATCTTTCTTTGTCCAAGCACTCTTAGACATTGCTTTAACTTTCTTTCCAAGTTACAAAAATCTTTGCATCAAACTTCAAGTATGAAACAGATTCAAATACACATGTAACTTGAGCTTGTATGGTTGGTGATGTTGTCTTAGCTTCCCCCTAAACTAACAATCCTTTCTTGAGTAGATTCAGAACTTTCTTGCAAGCCCCATCAAGCAGTCTTGATGTATAAATCCCAGATATCCAAATACACAATTAACCCTTTCAAGAATTTGATACCGCAACACCAAAGTCAATTAAGTCCTGGATAAGCGTATTTCTCTCTTCAAGATAGTGATGATATAAATTGAAACACCAAAGTCAACTAAGTCTCGGATGTCACAATTATTCCCTCTAAATAGTCGAAATGATAACTCCAAAGTCAACTAAGTCTCGGAAGAAGTCATTTCTTCCTACAGGATACTGACAATCTAAAGGAATCATCATACCTATGTGTACCTCTTCTATCATATATACCTACTTCTTTTAAGAATACGCTTAGGGATTGACCGGTCGGGTAAAACATTAATTGAATCAGACAGAATTCTTCTCACGTTTTAAATAATTATACTCCCAACACTTCCCCCTGGGGACTCAAATGATGCATACTGACTAATGACGAGATGTCTCTTCCACCATGAGATTGAAATAGTGCACCCGAAAGATTCAAAAAGGCCTAAAATTAAAAGAAGCTAACCTCAAAAGACAAAAGAAGCAAACCTCAAAAGAAGGCCAAGGACACTATCAAGTATACATCTACTCCTTCCCCCTTGCTGGTTTCGACATGTCAGAATCAGCAAACTCTTGTACACACATACACTCGGGAACGTGTTTAAAGAATCAATATATCTTAGATCTATTCCGTGAGAATCAACTTCAAGGTCTTTAAAACTATGTAATTATTTCCAAACATTCCTAAGTCTTTTACAAACTATGAGGTGTTGGCAATATTGATCGAATTTAGTTTAAGGCCTGAATTCACTAAGTCTTAAATTGTAAATAAATCCATAAAGATTTATACAAATGACATCTAAAGCACTTGCAGTTAATATAAATTAACTCCCCTTGAAATTGTTATCCGTCATTATCAAAAACTTTATCCTTTTATTCCGTGACTTATTTTGAAAGACCGTTTAAAAGATTATTTGATGATGCTTTCTCCCCCTCAAATAACGACCCGTTTTCTATTTAAAGAGCTGTTGTCATTGTTTGAGTGGTCGAATTGTCTTTTAAAATCCTTTTGTGATTACTGAAAACACTGATTCATTGTGAAGATAACTTTTTACCAATAAAAATAAGATTTATCTTATTTTAACTCATAAGCGCACTGACACGTAAACTAATGGTACATAGGAAGCACGGGTTGTGATGTAAAGTAATCACAAGCCTTTGTATGGTCATAAAGTAGACCATGCCCGAGAATAAATTCCCGTTATGAGGTCAAGTTTTCCTCTTTTTGTTTTGTTTTTTTTGAAATACTTGCCTTTAAGATGAAGACCGGGTTGCTATCTTAAATAATAGCAAGCCATTTGGCATGTTTTGAAAACATTTTGAACTTCTGCTCGAACTTCATTTACAACCTCGTATCATTATGGAATGACATTTCTAAGACCGTAAATGTTATCGATTTTAAGAAGATGTGCCATTATTACCTCTTTTTATATTTTTCCATTTTTTAATTTTTTTATTTGGTTTTGAAGATTTTATATTTTTGTATTTTGTTTTTATAAAAAAATTTTGAAAAGGAAAAATCTTTTTGGTTTTAATGGTTTTTAATATATATGTATACATATGATATAGGATATTTGAATAGTTTCCACCACTATTCATCAACTTCATCTGGCAATTGTTTCAGAGTTTGTGGCGTAAAACTCTGCATTCCCAGCTTGTTGATAAGAAATTCAATTCTTTCTCTTGCGAGGGCTTTTGTGAAGATGTCCGCCAGTTGATACTCCATATTGACAAAGTAAAGTTCAATCACCCCATTCTCAACCTGCTCCTTGATAAAGTGAAATCTGATGTCCATATGCTTCGACCTGGAATGTTGAACATTGTTGCAGCTTAAGGCAATAGCGCTTTTGTTATCACAGTACATTAGAATTTTATTGAATCCAAAGCCATAGTCGGTAAGCTGTGATCTCATCCAAAGAATTTGAGCACAACATCCTGACATACCAATATATTCAGCTTTCGTACTGGATATCGCAGCGCTTTTCTGCATTTTTGATGACCAACTAACAAGTTTATCTCCCAAGAACTGCATACTACCAGATGTGCTACGTCTTGTATCTTGACAACCAGCATGATCCGCATCTGCAAATGCTGTTAGTACAATTTAAGAATCCTTCGGATACCATAGTCCCTGATTAATGGTTCCTTTTAGATATCGAAAGATCCTTTTGACCACATGTAAGTGCTTTTCGGTAGGCCAAGCCTGATACCGGGCACACATGCATATTGCAAATTATAGGTCAGGTCCACTGGCTGTGATATAAAGGAGGGTGCCAATCATACCACGATAGTGTGATGGATCAAAGGCTTTCCCTTCTTTATCCTCATCCAGTTTGGATTTCTCTACAATGGGAGTATCCACTGGGTCACAAGAATCAAAACCGTATTTCTTTAAAGATTCAAGGTCATATTTTGACTGGTTAATAAAGATGTGTAACAACCCGCAATTTTCATCAATGTAATTATCCATCTAATAAATTGGATACACTGTAATATCCATCTATCATACCACATTTTTACGGGAAAATTTTTCGCTTTATTCCATTATGTAACGTAGTTTACAAAACTAAAGTAAACGAGCTCACGCAACCAACCAATGCCAACTACGACTATGTTTACATTATGTAAACATCCTAATATGTCAAGTCTATGTTTAAATATCATTTTTACCATGTACGTTATCCATTTAACGTATCATTTACAACGTTATTCCAAAACAAGCATTATACATTAACGGTTATTCCAAAAACCCTAATTACATGTCAAAACAAGTGTACAAATGTTCAAAGCATGTGTACAAGTTACAATGCCACAAATTTTAATATCTTTTCCCTCCTAAACCTTAGTACAACCTTCTAAAGCTCAATGTATAAGTCAATTGTGCATTAAATACAAACTAGGTTATTTTACCTCCTAAATCATGTTTATATCTTACAACCACTTTAACACAAGGTACAAACACATAATACACAACTCCTAAACCCTAAACCTAATCCTTAAATCATTCTAAACCCTAATCCAAAAACCCTAATTC
>BQNB010115758.1:5390-17315 GCA_026074375.1 Tanacetum coccineum
CGCGGCTTAATGGAGGGGCTTATTGTGGTCCGGATTATTTCTACATATAAGTATATACTTATATATGTAAATAGACTTTGATTTTGGACTTGGATCGTATTTTGGACTTATAAATGTCTTAATGGACCCTTGTTGGGCCTCGATATTTAGTAGTTATGAGAATTTTGACGGACTTTTAAAAGTGAAAATGTATTTACAATGTGATATTGAATGATATTTTGGAGAAAACGTGTTGGTAAGCGTTAACGATGGAGATTTTGGAATTTTGTCGAAAAGTGTCGAATTTGTGAAAAATATTGAAAATAAGGTTTGAAATCTTGGAAAACGTTGTATTTCGTAAAAGGTTTATACTTAGAAATTTTCTTAAAAAACATGATTTTTGATTTTTAAATAATAAAATAATATTTAATTATTTTATTTATTTAATAAATTCACTAAAAGACGAAAAATATAATTTTTCTCAAAACTTCTCTAATGAGTTTATTATGAGTAAACATTTCATTTTCAACCATATAATGATTATTTTGAAGTGTCTAAGGTTCCCGAATGGACTTGTCGAGATATATTTATAATTAATAATTATAAATATTTATATTAATTATCTATTTTCTCTAAATAGTATAAGTATGTATTATCGGAGAATGAGATTGATATGATTGTGAAAATGAGTAGTCAACCATCACACCACTAAAACTGTTTTGGGTAATCGTACAATGCGTCTAAACTCTATGCATCAAACGTGAAGATTATTTTGGAATTGGATGATTAAATTGGGACGTTAATTGGATTAGGTCGTGTGCAAGCGTCGTTGCATTTGCTTGTGTGATTGAGATTGGGTAGCTAAAGACTTGCTTGAGGTGAGTTCTTGTAGACCCACTTTTTACTGGTTTTTCCATTGGGGGAAAATGATACTCAAATGTGTTTGAAATGTTTTGAATTGATAGTGCGAAATGTGGTTTTGTTTTTGGGACAAGTTATGTGCTTATGACTGCTATGTGAATATTATGTGATGCATGATTGTTTGGATCGGATAGGTACGCCTACCCAGTGTTATGAGATTTTTGGATCGGATGGGTACGCCTACCCAGTATTTGTGTGATTATTGGAGCGGATGGGTACGCCTACCCAGGTTTGTGTGTGGTCCTGCCCTAATTTTAGTGCTCCAGCTGGTAGGCCCTTTAGGTGCGTAAGTGACATATGGTTATTGATTAGCGGCGATGCTAGAGTTGTTTGCATATATTCACTATCATATAGCACTATTGTCCACTGTTGAAGTATTGGCACAACTTTTGGGTTTAAGGTCAAACCTACGAGCTCACCAACATTATTGTTGATGTTTTTGAGTATCATTTTCAGGTGAAGTAAAAGAGGAATAGTTTGGTGATTGATAGCAGACTCAGAAGTATCCCGAGTGAAATTTCTTTTGAAGTCTTGCTTGCTTGTTATTTTGATTCTAGTTTTGGATGTTATGGAATAAGTTTGGATTTTGGTCCCCTGTAAGGGCATTGGAATAATTGTAAGAGATTGTGTATTTTAGTTGCGATTGAGACATCACTTGAGTTTGTTCAAGGTTGATGGTCTTCATAGCACTTGGAGTTTATGCAATGTAGTTTTCTTTATTTTGTACCTTGTGTTATGATTGATCATTATGTTGCATTCCCGAGTTTCCGCTATCATCGGGGTGTGACACTAATTCCAGTTAAGATCAAATGAATTGCTTCAGCTTCAACATCAAAGTAAGCACATTTTTCAGGAGTAGTGTTCTTGTATGTCTCAGTGATAGTATGTGCAGGTACTGCTTCTTTTGTGGTTGTTGTTGGTTTTTCTGGAACTAAGTTTTCATTCATTACATAAGGACAACCGTAGATGCATTGCTTTAATTCCTTGCAGTTAGGCCTAGTGTCAATGTATCTCATGAAACGTGACTGCCACGGTGCATATCTACCTATTGCAAGCATTGGTGGACGGTCTCTGGAACCTACGCCATGATGTCATTGTGCACCTGACTGTTGTTGTTTGATGTGGGAAGTGGAGTCGTCATGATGAATAATTGTTGTGTTATAAAGTGAAAATGATTTGTAGGATCATAAGTAGGTAAAGTGATTGTTGTTGTGAATTGTTGTTGGTGAAATCGTTATTGTATTAGAAGTATTTGACTTGTTTTGATAACGATTGATGCTAAAAGGACTAATGGTTACCACACATTCAACTTAAAAGGATTAACGGTTGATTAAAACACAAACAAGGACTAGCGGTGTAAAACAGTTTCAACTTTAAGGGTTAGAAAACAAACGAAGGACGAATATGAATTGGTCTTGAAGTCCAGGGACCAATCTTGTAAATTTTGAAATCTTTTCAATATTTAGAAAATTCTTCCCGCCTATTTCACCTTTCTTCTTCGTTTAGAAAATCTTAATAAAACGGAAGTCTTTTTTCTCAGGGATTTCTACTTGTGTCACAATTATCAACAATAAATAAACACGTTACGATGATCTGTTAAAGGACCACGATTCAAATGATAGGCGTTCAAAAGCCGCGAAAACCAAAATTCAAACCGAAATAAAACCCCGAAACAACTGAATTAACCTGAATTGTATGTTTCGCCTGAAAGGTGTATTTTCGGTTGAAAGAACTAAAACCCTGTCTATTGGTTAACCAAACCCTGTATGTTTCATTCAAACTAAGATTTCATATTTCGGTTAACCTTAAACCTGTATATTTCGATCCACCTAAGAGATATGTATATTTCGGTTAACCTAAGACATGTATATTTCGGTTAACCTTAAACCTGTATATTTCGTTCAACCTTAGATATGTATATTTCGGTTAACCTTAAACTTATATATTTCGGTCAACTTGAGATATGTATATTTCGGTTAACCCTCAAACAAAAAACGTCCTCTTGTCCTTTGAAGCTAAAAACTTGGATCTTTGTCTTATCCTTTTGGTAACCCACGTGACCAAAGAAAACCACACAAAAAGTTGTAATAAGCTCGACTAATAAGTTTTTAAGCCAAAGAAATAAGCTACGACAAGGACTAAAAATAAGCTACTTAAAGATTGGTAATGAAAGTTTAAAGCTTTGGTACGTTGGAAACACAAATACCTAAAACTTGTAGAATAATCCGTGACCTAATAAGCTTAAAATATGCTAGATTAAGCTATAAAGAAGAAAACTACTAAGCCACGTAATATTTTAAAAATATTAGTTAAGGTTTTGTGTAAAGAAAAAAAATTGATAGCTTTGTTGTTTTCGAATAAAACCAACGGAGACAAATAAGCCGAATAAGCGAACAACACAAATAAGTCGAACCAAAAAGCTCTAATAAGCACCACCACAACTAAACCACTAAACCCACCCGATGCTCTGATACCACATGTAAGATCCCAAATATACTACTTAACCATTTTTGGATATAAGTATATAAGCTGTAACATTCCATATTTAAGGTCACTATTTATTCCGAACTTTACTTCTATTTTTATTTTTAAGCAAAGTCATTAATTTTACGTTTAACGATTTGGTAAAGAATTTCCCGTTCTCGCTGTTTAGGTGAGCCGTATTTGAAATCTATTCCGTCTGCGTGCTAGTGGTTTAATAATTATAATACTCCCCGATTGATTATTAATTTACCACCTTTGTCATTTTCGTTGTGTTTCGCGTTTACATATATTTCCTGCTCTAGGGAACTCGGGTTTTTCCTTAAACTTACCTTTATTGAACTATATATCTTACTGATATACTTTTATTAAAACACAACAACATAAAATCAAAAATATATATATATTCATCCTTTTCCTTAGGCTCTTTGGAGGTTCACCAAACTCCACAACAACCTTTTTCTCATTTTCTATAAACCATAATTAGTTTCATTTCTCCATACATGCAACATTTCCTTTCACCTAGTTTTAAAAAAATTCAAATCTCTTCCTCCTCTCTTCTCCTTGGGCTGCCGAAATTATCATCACCACCACCATCATCTTACAAATTTTTTCTTCTCATTTTTATCATATTAACTCATCCTGAGTTGCTTGCATAAGTTTGGTTGTTTTCCTTGAAGTTTTGAAGAATTATTGATATTCTAATGGAAGGTTTAAATCAGACTGGTTGGATCTATGGTATTATTGTTTTTAGGGTGTATTGAACACCTCTTCTGTGAGTCAAGATGGTGGGTGTTGGAGTGGGTTTAACTCAGCCCCTAACAAGAAGAAAGTGTTTGTTGGTCTTGATTTTCTTGTTTAAATCATTTTCTAGTAAGGTTACTTATTAATCTTTAATTTTTCTTTTGATTTTGATCCATAAAATGGATGTTTGATTCTGGAAATGCATGTTTATTTGATGATAAGGTTGTGTTTAAGTGCTTGTATGGGCATTGCATGTGAATTTTGGTTAGAGTTAGGATTGATGTTTGCATAGGTTTTAGAGTAAATAATTGGGACTATTTTGAAACAGTAGCAAAAACGTGTTATAGCAAAAATATTTTGGCTTGGAGCATATGATTAAATTACATGTCTGGAAAGTTATATGTCTTGGCATCATAGGATAGTTGGATGCCCAACCAACTCTTTGGGATGAGGGAGTTATGGTCAAAATAAGAAAATAGGTCAAATCTGGACCTATGATTAGAATCGGGTAAACTCCAAGTTTTTCAACAAAAGGTTAGGTTTTAAAGATTGGGTCAGTGGTAGAAGTCTTAAAGGAGTATATTCTTTTGTCCTCGCCTTTCATTGCTATCTATGGTTTAGGAATTATGGCCTTTTCCGTAAAGAGGTAAAAAAGTTTGTGAAACTTTCTGTTTTTGGTGTAACCAGGGGTAAAACAGTCTTTTTCACATAGTTAACGACAATTTGTAGATTATGAGTCTTACTTTTTGAAAACTAGACTCAAGATCTTTCCGGAGTGAAATCCTCACAATTAGAACATTTGTGAGCTGGAGATATGAGTTCTATGATGTCGAAGTTAAAATTAGTAAAGGAGTTTTTACGTCTAGTCTCAAAATTTAAAAACGTATAGTATACCTTGATAAAATAAGAATTAAAAGCCGAAACTTAGTAGGTGTTTATTTACCTATAAGACCAGATCACAAGTCATTTTGGGAGTAAAAAGGATTTGGGAAGTTCTAGTGGAATGCCATGCTTATCTCGGAAACACATCTCATGATCACTTGTTAATTTTTACGTATTGTTACTTTCTACGTACTAAGTCGCGTCACGTCTTTTAGGAGGTGCTTAGGAGTAAACCCTTATTTTTTTCCGCTGTTCAAGATAGTCAACTTCTTATTTAATTGTTTCTCTCAGTGAGTCATTAGCCTCGCCTTTTTCTCTTATAAATGTTTTTATAAACCCCGCGAGGAGAACATGCTAGTTTTATAATTGAACACAAGGATTTTCGGTTGCTGGCCCGATTGTGAACTAATTGCATAATTACCTTTTGAGAAGGCCCCTTATTTTCATGCCACTGTTAATTACTATGATGGTGTGCGCTAGTAAATTAGTAGATCTATTGGGCCGTGGATGCCTGTTTGGGGTTGTGACAATCCTTGGCGCGATCTCCCTAAGGACATTTTGGTATTGAGGAAATTCTTTAGGTATATTGCAATATTACCTTTGTTGTGAGGCATTGTGGTTAAAATAATTATAATTAGGTTGGTTACGTTTCAGTGTCATGAGCTTAATGCACTTAGTGCTAAACTTGTTTGATCCACAAGTTTCAATGATTAAAACTATTGTGTTCACCTCCTTTATTTCTTATAAACTCTATGGATTCACTCAACGTTTTCTTTGACTTTTTAGCATGTTTTTTATCTAGGTAATCAGGGGTTGATGGCTTAGAGTGGCGTATGGGGTCTAGCGCGAAATATTTTCGACTAAACTTTGTTTTGGGTGCCAATTCATTAAAAAACACTTTGTGTTATGGTTTTTAAAAATTATGTTATGTTGTTGTATGGTGACGATCTTGTGGACAAATTTTTGACTCTGATCTTACATTAAGTCGAACCAAAAAGCTCTAATAAGCACCACCACAACTAAACCACTAAACCCACCCGATGCTCTGATACCACATGTAGGATCCCAAATATACTACTTAACCATTTTTGGATATAAGCAAATAAGCAAGAAATAAGATGTAGAAAAAAGATGGAAGAAAGAAAGTTGTTAGCCTTAATTTTATATAAGTCGAACAAGAATTAAATCGGTCTTATTAGTCATAATTAGTCTTGTTAAGTAAAAGGCTAGTCGGGTTCAACGGGCTTGGATTTTATCTAATATTGTCCGTGTTTCAGGCTTAAAGCCCAAGATAAGCCAAGCTCGGCCCAAGTTAGAAAGCCCACGAGCCCATGGTGGCCTTAGGGTATAAATAGGACCCTATCAACACATGGAGAGGGTGTTGGTTACCATTTCTTACACTTGTATGTGTGTGTAATCTTCCACTCTTTACTTTCTCTCTGTAATAAATCTTCCATTTTTCCTTTTTCTCTTTCTAGCTTATTGCTTATTGGTATGGCTTATTGGTGTTGTTGGATCGTTTTACTAAATAGATCTTAACCTTTAGCTTGCAAAGAGTTTGCTCCTTTAGATAATTCTAAAGCAACAATAATGAAACACTGAGTAAACACTATTGATTATGCGGAATCTAATCAACAATGCTAAGAAGAACAATATTGAATATCACAAAAGAACTTTTATATTAAACCTTGAATCTGCCTAGGTTACAGATTACAAGCTATGATTACTATTCGATCTCTATGATCTGTGTAGAACTATATCTACTAACTATGCCTAGGGTTCCTTTTATAGACTAAAGAAACCCTAATGGGCTTTACAAAACGCGTATAAAGATCATGCATATCCTTTCCTAAGATATCTCATGCATATCTTATAAACGGTACTAACTACTTTATACTAACGGTACTAACTAACTGATCAGTACTAACTATTTTGTACTGTCAGTACTAATTACAACTAGCGGTACTAAGTATTATAACTAGCGGTACTAAGTCAGAAATGAATAATTCCCAACAATCCTCCCCTAAACATGACTGTTGAACTTGTTTAACTTCATGTTTCTTCAGTTTAAACATCTTGAACTCTTGGAGGATGTATCCAAACACTCTGACAAATCTTGATCTTGATCTTTGATAATTTTGACATCTTTAGCTATCCATCTTTATCAATAACATGTCTTCTCAGCAACACATCAATATCCAACTAAGTTAGCTTTGTAGTTTTTGGCAAACTATCAGCCATTAATGGATTTGATATTCCTTTACCAGTAGTCGTTTGCTCTGGGATAGCTAATTTTTTATTGTAAACAACAAGGTAAATTGATAACCTTATAGTTTTGAGTAAACTATCAACTATCAACGGATTTGACTTGTCTTTACCAAAAGCCGTTTGCTTTTGGACTAGTCAATGCTTCATTGCCATAACATGGTGCATTGATAACCATATAGTTGTTAGCAAACTATCAGCTATCAACGTATTTGATTTGTCTTTACCAGGAACTGTTTAATCCTGGACTAGCCAACTCTTTACTGTGAAGCAAGGTGAGTTAAGAACCATACAGTTTTTGGTAAATTGTCAACCATAAACAGATTTGAGAAGTCTTTACCATAAGCCGTTTGCTTATGGACTAGTGAGTTCTTATGTCTGTTAAAATGGTAAACTGATGACCATTTGTTATGTGGTTTTGAAACTAACACTCAAAGATCCTCCTCATTTCCATCAGAGTTTTCAGGTTCTAAATCTGCAATTAACTTCTTGACAAATCTAATCAACTATAATGCCATAATACTGTCTTCTTTAGATTCCAACTTCAATTATAGCATTTGCAATAGTACTTTCTTTCTCAAATTATACTTTTTCTCAACAAGCATATGAATGACTAATCATGCCTCAGTCATTAAAGTATGTACCCCTGAAGAACCAGGCAGCTTCCAACTTACTACATTCCAAACCTGTTATGAGTTCCAAAACTCATCTTTATCACTTGGATTGAACATTATCATTAAATCTCCCCAAAGTTCTTTGTCAAAACCTTTAGGTATCTCATCTTGGTATCTGTCCATCACAAGTTGATATATAGCACTCAAATCCTCTCTATCAAATATGGAAGGCACCCTCATCAGAGTACTAAAGTATCTCCTTTGTCCATTGCTTCTAATCACCACATTTAGATTAATCTCCTCTAAGTATTTAGTATCATCATACTGTGGTTTAATTCCAAGATACTCAGATTTCCATTCTATGATAGGATACTTCTTGTCAACTATTTCATAATCCACCTCCTTGTCCTCATCTAGAGCTATTGTTAAGCATAATCTCAACTCATCATTCTCTTTCTTAATATTAGTTTCATCATCCTCAGAAGTGTTTTGTCTGAATCTTCTTTTCCTTGATTTCATCTTTTTTCTTGTGCCAAGTTTTCTCTTTTTGGTACCTTTTCTTCTTTACTTTCCTCCTTAATACTATCATCCTTCTTTATACCATTAGCTTTCTTATTCAAATCTTGCATTAGCCTCTCATCCTCAACAGAACCAATGCAATGAAGTTTTCATCAGACCTTTTTACCTTTTCATATAAAACTTATATTTCTTCAAAAATTTTGGTCTTCAAATCAGAATGCTTCTTTCCTCCAATATGCTTCAAATATGTCATCATTTGGTTTCTCAGTTATTTTTGAATAGCACTTCAAATCTTCTGTTGAGCAAGATATTCCTTCTTTGGGACAGCAATGTTGTCAATGAAGAAATTTTGTTACGCTTGTATAGTATACATCTATCTCTCTTTCTCTTGAGGTTTTTCAGCATAGTATCTTGTCAGCATTAAGTCTTGCTTGAATGAAATCATATTCATTAGAGAGTGCAGACTTTGTAGCTTCTTCCTCATCCAACCTTTTCTTCTCCTCTTTAGCTTCCCACTCCTCTTGAACCTTTCTGGCAACCTCTTCATCAATGCAAAGCTGTTTAACTTTCTTTTCAGCTTCGTAATTTTTTTTGGACCCCCTTCTATGTAGTATCAGGTTTTTCTTCCTCTTCAATCCTCTTTTTACTTTATCTTTGGATCACATCTTGGAGAGGTCTCAAAGTCAATATTGATCTTGTTAAAGTAGGCCTTGGTCTCTCAGTCTCCTCAACATTCCTAATCTCTACTCCTTTTTCCTTTTCCTTGAGCTTCTCCTTGTTCTGACTCAGTTAATAAGGACTTGTGCAATGGTCTCATCATCACCAAAGACTGTTGGAGTAGGTGTTGTTGGAGTAGGCGTTGGAGCTGTTTGAGTAACACTTTTCCCTTCATCTTGATCAGCAGTACCTTCACATTGCCTATCGGTACTAACTTTTGTATTGTCGGTACCTTCATCTTGCTTGTCAGTACCTTCATTTCCCTTGTCGGCACCTTCATTTCCCTTCTTGGTACCTTCATTTCTCCTCTCTTCTTGAACATCCCCTGTCTCCATATAGTCCATGTTCAATCCAATCCACAAAAAATCACCAAGTCATAAAAGGCTGGATTCTTTATGCACAGATGGTTCCACCCTTGAAAGTTTTGACAGATTTCGTCCTGTTTACGATACTATAATCCTTGTGTACCCCTTTTTTTTCAGAGAAGTCTTCCTTGCCTATCTTGTCTTCATCTAGGCTTTGTGATGTGTGATAAATGGTTTGACTCCTTTCTTTAACTTCTTGACATGAGCCTTCAAATCTCTAATTTTTTACCTAAGCGGGGGGGGGGGGGGGGGATGTGACCTGTTTGCATAAAGACACACAAAGGTCATTACACTTTGAGTGATCAGACCATCCTCTTTCCTGATAGGATGCATCCTTGGATGCATGACCTCCATGATCCCCACCAGACCCCTGGAATAGAATCAGCCAATTATGGTTAGTAGGTGAAAGGTTGGGAGGATGGGTCAGGATGTATCTGAGGTTTATTTCACTTGGGATGAGGAGGAGAGGGTATGGGTGGGGAGTCAGATGGTCTTTCTGAAGCGTCACCCTCATCCTCTGTTTGTTGAACCAACATAGAATCAAATAAAGGTGTAACCTTCCCTGAAAAATTCTTACCCTTTTTAACCATAAATGTCAGACTGCTTTTTAGTTAGGGTTGGGACTAAAATAATGGTCCAAGGGGACAGTTAACATCTTTTAAAAATGATTGCTCTAAAAGATTTAAGATAACTTGTAAAAATCTTGGATACATATAAATTCATAGTGCATCCATAGTTGGCGTATCTGCCACCAAAAATTAATTTTGAAAAATTGTATTTCTGATTAGTGACTAAACAAATTACAGCTGTGGCAATATTAGTGGGAATTTGATCCCAAGAGGTGCTTTTAGAACTAATACAATGATTCATGGTATGAAAAAGGAATTTCCATTGGGGTGAAAAGAGGGCTTTGTTAAAAGTTAAAGTATTCAGGTCTCCCTCATACCCCATTAGCTGAATATTATCAAATATAGCCTGGTTAGTCAAGGAATCTATCCCTATCGCCATTATCAAAAAGAGATCACTTCTTATCTGATGCCTCATAAGATTAGTTACATGGCTTGCAGCAACTGTGGCATCTATATAACTAGTGTTGTTGACTGTTCTAGACTTAGCAGTCGTCCAAAACTGTTCAACAAACGAAGTTGAGACTATGTGCCGACCTATAGTGAGTGCATAATAAATTGAAATGCGTGTGAGAAAGTCCATAATCCGATGAAACTCTATATTCCCATCCGTTATTTCCAAATAGGCCACCATATTGTGCTTAGGACAGAATTCCAAACCAGCCATCGTGTATTTGATTTTGGTAATCGTCGGTGATGAATGATTAGGGTTTGTTAATTGAAAGTGATTAAGAGAGCGAAGAAGGATCAATTGTGTAATTGAGATAGGTATTTATAGTAGTAGCATCCCCAATAGCGAAGAAACCGCCAAAAATTACACTTTAGACCCCTATCGATATTTACGCGAACGGCTTTATGCGGTACAAAGCTTTGCCTGTCGGTATAACTTTTAATGCCTGTCAGTACCTAACTTTTGTTAACCATAAAATAGAACAAGTTTGTCAACAAAAATTCTTTCAGTACATCCATTCTTCTTAATGACTCTCTAGAACACAATTAAACTGAATGAAAGACATCACCATGGCACCAAATCGTCTGCTCACATAACATTCTATACAAACAGTATAACAAATCATCTTGCCTCCCCTTAATTGTAGCTACAGATTTAATAATCCAATGCTAACCACTAAAAAGTTAAATCTTGTGACATCAAATCCTTTGGTGAGAAGGTCTGCAACATTAGAATCTGTGTGAATCTTGATAACTTCTATCAGTCTCTTCTAATGACAATCCTCTTTACTAAAATGAAAACGAATCTCAATATGCTTGGTTCCTTGAATGAGCATCAGGATTCTTGATAACCTTCTAGTGCTCTCATTAACAATATGGAGTTTTTGGTGTTCATGATCATGAAATTGAAACCATAATCCATTATCTGATTCTGTATCCATAATACTTGCCCACAACAATTAGTAGCTGCAACATATTCTGCCTCAATAGTAGAATTTGCCACAATAGTCTGCTTCTTGCATTGCCAAGATATCAATCTTCTACCAAGAAATTGACATCCACCTGTTGTTGATTTTCTGTCAAGGCTGGCTCCTCCATAATTACTATTTGAGTAAGTGACTCGCTTGATCTTACCCCTTTTTATATACCAATAAATATAAATAAATATAAATATATAACAAGGATCAAAATCTCGCGAGATCAATAAAACCGGAAGTAGTATAAAGTGTCTCCGGGTCGTTATGTCCCAACGAGGCTAGAATGGAAAATCGAAAGACGAATTTATAATCGATGTTTGAATATGACAAGGAATGATTGGGCACTAACACTAATAAGCAAATGCACGAGAAGAGAAGCAAGGAA